>JAQZBX010107666.1:0-10629 GCA_029593785.1 Cabassous unicinctus
ACATCTGCATCAATCAGGGAGATTACATCATCAATGGGTGGCGCTTTTATCCAATCAGTTGAATGACTTAAAAGGGGAAGTGATTTCAACATTCAGAGAGAATTTCCCAGCTCGTCGTTGGACAGGCAACTTCTCCCAGAAACTCATCAACGACCCTTCGTCGGACTTTCATCGGAGCCCCTGGTTTGCAGCCTGCCTGTGGAGCCTGGACTTGTGCATCCCCACGGTTGTGTGAGAGACTCTTTTAAAATCTCATATTGTTGACAGATATCTCCTGTTGATTCTGCTTCCGGAGAGAACCCTGACTAATACAAGTACCAACTTTGCTTTTGCTACAAAAACATTACAATGTTGTTAACTATAGTCCATAAATTACATTAGTTATATTTTTCCATGTAGCACCACATTCTTAACACCTATAGTAGAAGAACTGTAGTATCTATGCACCCATTCCCCTAACTGTGGACAAGTCATAGTTAAATTCCTCTCAAGGAATTGCCTTAACTAAAGGGACCCACCCTGATCAAAGTCATGCCCCCTTCCCAGAGTGAGCTCTCATCCAATGATGGGTTGATGTGGGAATATGATTGCCTGCCGCCTTCCCTCAGTTTGGGACAGCTCTTCAGGGCTGTCCCAGTTCCAGTGCCCTTTGTGGAACTGGCTGAGACCTGTGTTAGGTCTACATTGCAGCTCCTCTTCTCCCTTTGCCCAGTCTCGCTTTCTTCTCTTTTCTCCCCACGGGTATATCTCCCAAGAGCACCCTCCAATAAACTTCTTACTTTCAAATCTCTAACTCCTGAGTTATAGATTTGGCAGGCACTAAAGTAAACTTTGCTGGTCTGACAAAGAGTCTATGTATATGGGATGTCTTACAGAGACAATACAAAGTAAATAATACTTAGTTCTAAGTGTGTGTGTTACTTAACAATACAGGTGTTGCTAAAAAGGTAACATTTCCTTTCTAAATTAAATAGAATCTGCCTTGGAGCCCTCACTTGAAGAATTCAACAGGAAGTAGTCTGTATTAGTCATTTTTCATGGCTCCTTCCCCACCATTTGGTCTGCACCAAATGACAATCCCAGGTTTCCAGTCTGAGAAAAAATTAGTGGGAATAGACCTTTGGTTATCAGTGATTGTTCCTGAGGATGCCCCCTGACCAGGCCTTAGCAGTCTCCTCATAGGTAAGCAATTCCCCTTGTGGCACCCCTCACTGGGTACTGGCCTGTGACCCTCACTGCTCGTCTCATAAAGGATGTCCTTGATTCACAACCTCTCCACAAGCCACACGTGCCCTCCACATTAAGGAGGAAATATTTTTATAACCTATTTCTGCCTTTGAAATTCCAGGCTTTATTCATCTATTTCCTTATTTATGATGAGGAGATTTTGCTCCTTAAACAACAACTTTTGGCTCTCAGCCAATCTAGAGCAGCCCCAGGAAAGTGGCAGGGCAATAGCTAGGTTTCGTTAACTTTCATATTTCTCCAAGGGAGAAAAAAATGATAAAATTCTCTACCCAGTAGCGGAGGTATAAAAGTGACCTCTGGGTCCTCTCCTGAGGATTGATGGTTCAGTTTCTATGAGAATTCTTATTTTTTTCCTGGTGTAGACCCTGAAGTTGCCCCCATGCTCCCCTATATTAAATTGGATGGGAAGTCCTTGCTGACAGATGGATCAGAGAAGGTTTGACTTAACCATTATCACAAAACCTTTTAACTGGTGAAGGCAGAAATGCCCTGGTAGCCTGTCTTATAGTCTAGAACTTGACCCAGGCACTCTTTCAAAGGTATACAACTTCTTACTGCTAGGGAGACCTTCTATTTCGATCATATTTAGTATGTTAGTTGAATACCACAGACATGTTTAAGAGCTGAGAGGTCCATTTCTAGCTCAGGGAAATTAGTGAGGCTAAAAGAAAGCTGACAGGGTAGGGAAACTGCACCACGAGTCACTGGGAAGTCCTCGCAGTCTGGATGCAGCCTGGGGTACAAGGGGGCTTCCTTACAGGACCGTATGCACTGCTCTGTGGAAGTCATAGATTCTGAGAATGAAATTCTACAAAGGAATTTGAAGATTAGCAGTCAGTGTTTTCTTCCCTTGTGGAGGAAACCAAGATCTAGGAGGGTTAAGCAACTTGTCCAGGAGTCCCAGCAGGTAAATAATGGGATTAGGACTGGAGCTGCAAGCATCCTGAGATGCAGGTCAGCATGTTTTCCCCATTCTGGGCTCCCTTGTAGGCCTGTCAAAAAGTCGTGCAAAGTTAGGAAGCAACTCTGAGGAAACCTACACTGACTTCTCAAAACTAGTTAGGTAGATTGGGCTTTGGGGAACTGGTACATCAGTGCAATTGAGCTGCAGATGACTTCTGAAAGGTGGTATTTATGAAACACAGACTTTAGTCTTTTGCATCAGATAATAGTGCTTGGATCCTAGCTCTGTGATTAGAGGCCACCTGAGCCAGAATTTATCTTTAAAAGTTAGGTAGTTTAAACCTTGCAGAATTGATGAAAGATGAGTGATTGTTCATAAAGGGATCTTTTGTAAGGATAGTTGTCTTTCTTTCTGTACTTCTTTTTTAAGTTCTCTTTTGTGTATTAAAATTTAACCTCACATAATGACAGTCAGTGTAGTGACAAAATACTGCTATTGCTTTCACTAATAATAATTTAAAAACTCATAAGATTTATTGAGTAAATGCCAGGCACTCTATCATAATGATTTTACATGGATTACCTAATCAGTATAACTCTAAAATGTAGTTATTTCATCTATTAAAATGTATTTTATAGATGAAAAAGCTGAGGCTTAAAGAAATTAAAGCACTTCCCAAAAGTCACATAGCTAGATAGTGGTGGAGCTAGAATAGGAACCCAGGCAGTCTGTGTTTTATGTGACTAATATGAAAAAATAAAAAACAGCAATATTTAATCCCTAGTGTCCACCATGAAATTAGAGCAGAGTCATGTTACAAAGCAGGAAACTATACATTGCTTATGTCTAATTCTTCACAATTACCAAAAGTTAGCAGTTTGTCAATTTACAGCATTGGTAACATGTCCATAAACTGATATGACTTGGTAAAGTTAGTTGTGTCTTTCAAATAAGAATCAATAAGTCATGTGTAGCCAAGATATGAAAATCAAGTACTCTAATATAAAAATTTTTAATTTTTTAAATTTTTAAAATGATCACTTTTTTAAATTAATTTATTGCCCCTCCCCCCTGCCGCTTGTGCTTGCTGTCTGCCTTCTCTGTCCATTTGCTGTACATTTCCTCTGTGTCTGCTTGTCTCCCCTTTGTTGTGTCATCTTGCTGCACCAGTTCTCCACGGATGTGGGCCGTCAGCTCTCCGCGAGCACAGGCCAGCTTGCCCTCACCAGGAGGCCCCAGGAACCGAACTCAGGGCCTCCCATGTGGTAGATGGGAGCCCAACCACTTGAGCCACATCCACTTCCCTGAGATGTATTTTTTATAACAATACCATCCTCTATTGTACTCAAATCCATTATCAAACAGACAATATGGTTCATACATCCATTACTGAATCTTCCTTATAACATCCTTACTTCATGATTATCCAATTTACTTGAGCACTTCTAAAGATGGGGAGCACATCAGCTCTTAAGGAAGCCCCTTCCATCTTTAGAAAACTCTGAACATTTTGCCCTACAGTCAGTTACCAAGTTAGTTGTCAACTTAAATTGTTCTTTAACCATTAAAGAAATTGAACGAATAGTTTAAAACATCAAGCTTACATGGTTTATAGAAAAATTCTATTCAAACACTCAAGGAAAAGAATATTTTAATTTTATACAAACTTTTCCAGAGAAATAAAAAAAGAAGAATACTCCTATAACTCCGTAACTCATTTGTTAAGACACAATAACCATTAAACCCAAACTAGGAAAGGAAAGAACAAGAAAGAAAAAAGTTACCAATTAGTCGTACTTATGAACAATTACATGAACATCCTCAAGAAATATTTAAGAACTGAATCCAGAATGGATAAGAAGGATAATGTATCATTATTAAGTTGGATTTAACTCAGGAAAGCAAGGTTCGTTTTATACTAGAAATGTGTTGGTATAAAGTAAATTAAAGAAAAACCACGTAATTCATTCAATAAATGCAGGAAACACTTTAATAGAATTCAATACCAATTCATGATAAAAGTTTTTTAACAAACTAGGAACAAAAAAGTATTTACTAAAAACTTACAATAAGCATAATACTTAAGGGTAAAATGTTAAAAGCATTTCCTTTATTTTTTTTTTATTGTGGGTAAAAATCAAATTTTTCACAATACAAACCAATATTTGTAAAATGATATATAAATATAAATGCATATATGTGCATTGCTTACATAAATGTTATTTTTTTATATGTATTTTAAAGATGCTTAGATTACACAAATGCCACACAAAAACCACAGCGATTCCCATGTTCCCCACCTCCCATACCTCCCATAACATCCCACATAAACATCTTTCATTAGTGTGGCACATCACCTGCAATGGATATACACATCCTGGGGCTTTGCCACTAAGCATAGACCACAGTTCACATCGTAGACCACACTCTCTCCTACACAGTTCTGCATGGTATATGCTGATGTAAAATGGCCTATATCCGTTGCCGCAACGTCACTCAGGGCAACCCCCAAGTCCTGAAAAAGCCCCTGTACTACAACTGCCCTTCCCCTCCCTGCCCCGAAAGCATCTAGTGGCCACTGGCTCCACCTCACTGTTACAATTTCTTCCATGAAGCATTTCCTTTAAAATCAAAATTAGAAAAAGATGTTAGATATGACCACTTGAATTCTAAGCAGCCAGCAAAGAAAGGAAGGAAAAACAAAAGTTAAAGGCTTGGAAAAGAATAAACTGAACTGTTATTACTGAGAAAAAATAATGAACTCAAAGATATCTAAAGACTAATTAATAGAATAAATAAGTGAATTCTGGAAGTTTTCTGGATAGTAGATCAATTTACAAAAAAAAAAAAAAATCAACTGTTAAAGGTTTCAGTTTCAATTACATATAAAATATAAGGTTCTTGAGAACAAATCCAACCAAAGAAGTACAAGATTTATGGAGAAAAATTATTTTAAACATTATATTTAAAAATTATGTAAATGTACCAGTTTACAAAAATTCACCTTTTGTTCATCAGAAGACTTAATTTTATTAAGATGCTATACTCCCCAAATTAATTTAAAAATTCAATATAATTTCATTCACAATGTGGACAGGTTTCTTCATTGAACATGGGAAGCTAATTCTGATATTTATTTGAAAGAGAAAAGGGCCAAAAATAGAAAAAGAAAATACTTATAAAGAAGAACCACAAGGTGGTGGGGCTTGCCCAGGTAGTTTTCAAGCTTTGCTATAAAATAGCTCTAGTGTTGACATGATTTATCATTGACCATATCACCAAAAAAGAACCAAGAAACAGACCCACACATGTTGGGGAATGTGATGTATGAGAAAGGTGCGATCACAAATGAATGGGAAATGAATGGTCTTTTTTATGAATAGCACTGGGACAACTGATTATCCACATGGAAAAAAAAAAAAATAGCCAAAATGGAATCCTACCATGCTCAAAAATTAATTCCATAAGAGGGATTAAAGACCTAAATGTGAAAAGTCAAAACTGTTGAAACAGAAGAGAAAATAGAAAACTACATTTATGACCTTGGGACAGACATTATTTCTTAAGCAAAATAACAAGAAAAAAGATTGATACATCTAATTATATTAGAATTTAAAAATTTTATTTCTCCAAAGCCATCATAAAAAACATGAAAAGCAAGTCCGACAGGTAGATTATATTAACAACATTTAAAAAGAACGAACAAGTAATATTCAATTTACGTATGTATACAGGTATGAGAAGGAAACAACCCAATAGAAATTTAAAAAGAAAAAGACTTTAAAAAGAATTGAACAGAAAAAATAAAAAATTAAAAAGGAAAGAATTTTACAGAAGAGAAGTGCAAATTAAAACCATGATGGTTGGGAAGTGGGTGTGGCTCAATCAATAGAGCCCCCGTTTGCCATGTGGGAGGCCCCGGGTTCGCTTCCCGGGGCCTCCTTGTGAGGGCAGGCCGGCCCGCGCAGCACAGTGGGTTGATGCAGCGGGACCTCACAGCAAGGGGGAGATAAGCAGACACGGAAAAAACACACAGCGAATGGACACAGCAAACACAAGCAGCAAGGGGGGCATAAATAAATAAATAAATAAATCTTTAAAAAAAAAAAAACCATGATGATTTACCATTTTTAACTTATCATACTTACAAATATTTTAAAAGGTGATCATACTAAATGTAGTTCAGATGTGGAACAATAGGAAATCTAATATATGGCTGATGAGAGTGTAAATTGTTACAATACTGAAAAGTGATCTCACAAAATTGAAGATTAAACATTACCAGCTATTCCACTTCTAGAGATATACCCTAGAAAACTTTTGCAGAGGTGTGCAAGAAGACATGTACACAAATGATTATACCACCATTGGAAAAATTGGAAACAATACAAATTTCCATCAGCAAGAGAATGAATGTTTATACAATGGAATACTATGAAACAGTGAAAACTAATGAACTGGAGCTATACATGTATACATAGATGAATCTTACAAACAGAATTTAGAGTGGAAAAAAAAATTATAGAAGAATATTTATAGTGAATTATCATTTTTATAAAGTTAAAAAAACATAGAAAATAATAGAATAATTTTTGGGGATCCATGTATATGTAATAAAACTATTTAAAGTGAGCAAGAACAATAAGCATAAAATTCAGGTTAGTACTTAACTTTGGGAAAGGAAAGAGAAATGTTATTGAGAAGGGATACCTAGGGGGTTTCAAGCATATTGCACATAGTTTCTTTCTTAAGCCGGTTGGTGGGTAAGCAGGTGTTCACTATCTCCTGCTTTATTTGTTGGTTTGGTTTTGTATATGCAGAAGGAGTTTAGCCAGCCTTCGAGGTTAAGGGCACAGTCCTCCAGATCTGTCAAATCTGCCCACAACTTCTGATACCAACTGCATTTTCAGGGATTTCCTAAAATCACTTGCTGGAAAGACTCACAGAACTCAGGAAAGCACTATGTTTATGATGGCTTTATACTTAGAATTACAATTATTATAATTTATATGATAATGGTTATGAATGGATACAAATTAGGACCAATTATAGAAGGGGCGCATACAGCGGTTGTCCTCTGCCTGTGGAGTCCTGGACAGTGTTACCTCCTTCTGGCCACTATGTGTAACGAGGCAGATGGAGAATTCCTGGAGGTCAGACTGACATGTGGCTCAGGTGACCAAGAGCCCTCTTTTTCACATGAACTAGCAGATATGGTTTGAGGGCCCACCACAAATAACAAAGACACTCATATCACTTCCAAGGGTTTTGAAGTTACCTCCCACGAACCAGGGACAAAGGCCAAACCTCTCTTGGGCTGAGGCCAAATTCTTTATTTCACAGCATGTGTAAGATGTTCCATAATATAAAGAAACCTAAAAAAGAAAAATCGAAGAAAATGTGAATGGGTTGTAAATAGCGTAGACAGAGAGAAACAAAAATAAGTCTCCAACAGGAATGTAGCAGTTGGCCAACATTATAGTGTCACTGATGGGAAGGAGAAAGGAATAGTTAAAAGATGAGTTGCTGTTCATAGAGAAAGGAGGACATATTTGAATAAGTGACCAACTAGGATTAAGCTGTTAGTTGGGAATCAAGACCAGAGTTGTTTATTTTCTAGACAGTCACATGAGAAAGGTATAAGCTGTTAACCCTATAAGCTGTTAACCCTTAACCACTATGTCCATCAATCTAATGTCATATCAAGTACTTGGTTTAAAATAAAGGTATCATAAATCACTTTAACAGCATAAATGTGTCTACATGGTGAAATTTTAGAAGACTATTTGACTTAAGGAGATTCAAGTAACCTTGTAACACTTCTATTAAGACACATTCCACAGGAAAGAATACACTAACTTCCTTAGAGTGAAAAATAAAAGATGACACTAGTTCCTCACCTGGTTCCTTTTTAAGAAAAAAAAAATTCAGTTAATGTAATTCTCAAAAGGGGGAGGAGGATAGATATAAGAAATCATCCTCAACCTCAAATGAACTTAAAATCTGCTTGAGAAGAGCAAATACATGAGTACATTAAAACAAACAAACAAAACAGTTTTTCTTCCTGAAATAGTTAAGCAACAGTGTAAGAGTGTCTAATTTCAGCAGACGTTTGGCTCTCTACTATGTGCTGGCCCTGCGCATATTGTTGGGGTATGGAAGTGAAACACAAAGTCTGCTCCTTCAAAGAGTTCAGTGGAAGAGACAGCTAAATAAATAATTTGAATACCGTGTGAGAAATACTGTAATAGCAGATGACACAGTCCAGCCTGGGGAGGTCAGAAAAAGTCTTTAGGAGGAGGTGATGTTTGAACTGAGCCTTTTTTTTTTTTAGGAGGTACTGGGGATGGAACCCAGACCTTGTATATGGGAAGCAGGTGCTCAACCACTTACGCTACATCATTCCCCGACCTGAGTCTTCAAGAACGAATAGGAATTATGAAGGCAGATGGAAGGGGGGCTCTCCAGGCAGAGGGAGAGCACAGGCAAAGGCACACTATCTAGTGCTTTAAGGGAACAGCAAGCATGGTGACTGAAGTCAGCAGGATGGTGGGGATGGCAGGATGCAAGACTGGAGATATAGGAGGGGAGGGGCTTGTACCCCAGCAAAGGAGTTTGGCTTTTGTCCTGAAGGTGACAGGACCCCATAGATGGCTATGAAGTGGGGGAGTGACCTGGTCAGGTTTTTATTTCAGTTCCTTCTGGGAGCAGTGGGGAGCAGGCAGGCTGAACGGAAGTGAGAATGGAGGCTGACAAGCACAGCGCGGAAAGGAGTGCACACAAAGATGTGAATGCAGTTGACAGGTGAAGGTGGACACAGTCAGAAAGGAGACTGTGATAAACACTCTGCCTAACAGCTTTCATTTCAAGGCAGACAGCAGCAGAGGAGAGTAGCTAGAAGGAGATGATATACTTTTCACTTCTTCATGAGAATTTGCTATGAGTTGCTCTAAGAAATTAACTTTCCAGTATACTTTATAGATAGCCTGGATCATAAGCCACAGAAATCATTGTTTTTGGTAAAAGATTTGTGGGTCAAGGCTAGGGTTTGAGCAATCTCTTAGCTAAGTGCTAGTTGTATGATCGTGAATGAAACTCTTAGGGCCTCTGAATCTCTATTTCCTTATCTGTAAAATGAGTATAAGATTGATATGATTGTTGTGGGGACTAAATCCATTCAGTATCTGTGAAAATGTTTAGAAGCACTGTGCATGTTTTATCAACATAATGGACCCCATTCCCCAACATCAAAGAAGAGTCTAATGAGCTAAAGACCTTTAGAAGATGACTACCAATTAGACAAGTCATTTGTCTGAAAAGATAAGTGATAGAAAGTCCCGGAGTCCAGACACCTATTCTACAAAAATGGGCATTTGATTAACCTTGATTCCCATTTGTTAACTCAATCAACATTTAATTATAATATTAAGCAGTTGCAATTCTTTGTAGCTCTTTAGTGTAGATAAGGAACTAGTTTTTCTTTTAAAGTTGTTTCACACAGTTTTCAAAAGCTATTTTTCAAAAGCTACACTTTGAAACTTGACTTACTGTGTTTTAGCAAACTAAGTGATTTTGAAAGTTTAACATGGGAAACCTAATCCAAAAAAACTATTTCAGTAATAATAACCAGAATTTACTAAGCCCTATTATGTGCTATGTCCTTTCTATACCTTATCTCTAATCCTCACAAAATGGAGGTAATAGATAGGTACTGTTGCTCTCATTTAAATAGATAAAATAGTTCCCTCTGAGGATTTTACTAACTTGAGCAAGGTCACACATGTAGAAAATGGCAGAGCCAAGACTGTGAACCTAAGTTTGAGAGACTCCAAAATTTACTGCATTCTCTATTTTCACTCTGAGGGGAGATCACAGAAAAGGGACACATAACCAAGTGTGGGTGGTAGGAGAGGCTTTCAGGAGGAAGTGATGTTCAAACAGAATTTCAGAAGGATGAATAGGAGTCTTGAAAGAAGATGGAGAATGTGTGTGGTGGGGAAAGGTTCATATGAAAGGCATATGTGAGTGAATATAGTGCTTCCCTGGTAGCAGGAAAAGTGAAGGGAATATATTACACTTTATGGTTTACAAAGTACCTTCGCATGCAGTTTCTCATTTTATTTTCAGGACGGGATTAGCATCTTTACCAAATTATGGATGAAATAAGACGTACTGGAAGTTCAGTTACTTGCTTAAGGACACAGAAAAAGTAAATTGCTGAACTAGAACTGAAATGGAACACTTCATTTAGAGAGAAACTCAGCACCCAGACAATGTGATTTGGATAGGAACCTTTATTTCCGGCCGGCCGGGGCCCCCTCCAGCAGTATGGAGAGAAGCGACCCCGGCTTCTCGCGGTGGGTTTTTATAGGGAATTTCTGCAGGGTCAGCATGATTAAGCAACTTTTCTCGTGCTCAGATACCAGATTAGTTAAAACAAAGCATCAATTTTCTCGCGCCAGAAAGGGTAATGGGCA
>JAQZBX010107667.1:0-10628 GCA_029593785.1 Cabassous unicinctus
TTTTTTTTTTAAGATTTATTCATTCCCTCACCCCTCCATTGTTTTGTGCTTGCTGTTTGCATCTTGTGTGTTCTTCTGTGTCTGCTTGTCTTCTCTTTAGGTGGCACTGGGCCTCAATCCTGAGAATTTTCAGGGTGGAGAGAGGCACTCAAACTTTTGTGCCAACTCAAATCCCTGGTCTGCTGCATCTCTTATTGTCTCTCATGTGTGTCTCTTTTTGTTGCATCATCTTGTTGTGCCAGGCACTCCTGTGTGGGCCAGCACTCCTATGTGGGTCTGCACTCTTGTGTGGGTCAGTACTCAGCATGGGCCAGCTTGCCTTTCACCAGGAGACACAGGGAATCAAACCCTGAACCTCCTATATGGTTGGCAGGAGTCCAATTACTTGAGCTATGTCTGCTTCCTCCTTTAGTATTTCTTGAAGAGCAGGTCTCTTATTTAAAACTCTCAATTTCTGTTTATCCATGAATATTTTGAACTCTCCTTCATTTTTGAATGTCAGCTTCACTGGATAGAAAAGTGTATGCTTTGATTTTTTTTCTTTTAGCACCTTAACTATGTCATGCCACTGCCTTCTTGACTCCATGGTTTAAGATGAGAAATTGGCTCTTAATCTTATTGAGCTTCCCTTTGTACATGATGTATCTCTTTTTTCTTGCTGCATTCAATATTCTTTCTTTGTTTTGATAATTGAACACTTTGTAAATGTATGTCCCAGAGTATGCCTGTAAGGATTTATATTGTTTGGGGTGTGTAGGAGTTTGATATTATTTATGAATTCCAAAAATAGATATTGGATTATGTTTGTAAAGTAGGCTGTTTGCACATTAGATTGTATTGGATTCAGAAGTTTTACTTTTACTTGATTAAAAGAGCAGAGGAGTTAATTAGAGTTTTGATGCTGAAGTTTTGAGCTGGGGCCCATGAAGTAAACACAAAGGAGAAGAACACAGAGGAACAGAGAGAATTCCACAGACATGTCAGTGGCCCCAGGAAAAGAGATGAGCTGTGTGCCTGATAGTCTACAGCTGACCTTGTGGAGAAAAGAAAGCCTGAGCCCAGAGTGAATCAAACCCTGGGCAGACAGTCAAAGCCTAGAGAGCCTGATGAACTACAGCTGATATTGGAAGAAGTTGGGATTACAGAGCCTTAAGAGGAAGGGGAAGACTAATGATGGCAACCATCTTGCTTCAACATGTGGCAACAGACATTGGTTTAGGAAATAACTTACATTTTATGGCCTGGTAACTGTAAGCTTCTACACCAAATAAATAAATTTTATAAAAGCCAACTGATTTCTGGTATTTTGCATCAGAACCCTCTTGACTGACTAATACAGAATTTGGTACTGAAGAATGGGGAAGTGCTTTTGCAATTACGAAAATGCTGGAATGGTTTTATAAATCGGTAAGGAGTATTTTTTTGAGGAATTGTGAGATGCTTAGTAGAAAAGACCAACAGCACTTTGAAGAGACTTTTCATAGGGTTATGAACACTAAAGAGACTTTTGATTGTGCCTAAGAAGTAAACGATGAAACTGTAATTGGAAACTGGAGGAAAGGTGATCTTTGTTTTAAATTGTAGAAAATATAGCAAGATTAACTCCTGATGTTTTATCAAAGAGAGAATTTGAAAATGGTGAGACTGGGCATTTAGCTGAAGAACTTTCCAAAATAAATTCAAAGAATACAGCTTGGCTTCTCCTTGAAGCCCATGGCAAAATGTTATATGAGGGAGATAAGCTAAGGAAAAAAACTGTTGGTCACAAAGGAAACAGAAACTGATTCTTGAAATTCCAAGGCCCTGGAAATCAAGCTCCAAGATGATAGTGCTCCTTTTGAAGACTTAACTAAACTTGAAACTTGTAAATCAGGATTGAAGATGCAGTTATCTCCAATAAACTTGTGTAATGTTTTACTGTCTGATGGCGTGGCCACCTGCTACTTTCATGCTAAACCAACAAGCTTTTTGAGAGAGCTCTATGAACAAAACCACTGTTAGCTTGGACTTGGAAATGAGAGATTGAAGGTTAAATACCATTAAGGGGAAAACCATGGAAGCTGAGATCTGGAATTAATGCATCACCTTTGGACAAGAGACGAACTACACCCATGTGTACAGAGAGAGTGAGTTTGCCCCAGCAATTGAAGAGGGTGGATGTTCTGACCCAATGTTTGGGAAGAGTTTTGCCACCCCAGGGTACAGAGAGCTGGAGCACATTCCCCAAGGATTAGGAAGGTTTAGATCATGACCATATGGGTCTGAGATGGCTGGACCTGTTCCTCATGGGTTATGGAAGACCAGGCTGTCAAATCATTGCTCTGAGAGGGTTGAGCATGTATGCCAAAGTTTAGGGAGGATGTTGTCTTCAGTTCACTGAACTAAGGATTTATGAGTCTAACCCAAAGATTGGGTAAAATATGGAATCACCCCAAAGCTCTTGGAGTGTGATGTCTAGAACTTGGTGGACACCCAGGTGCTTGATTAGCATGGAATCAAGAAAACAGAAATTGGTAGAAAGTCTGTGGAGTGGGTCCTCATGAGACCACAAGGAGAAGAAAACAACATCTTAAGAATGACTCTCAAACTTTGATTTCTAATGAAGTAGGCCCTGCAGGTTTACTGAACTGTACAGAACCCATGATTCGTGTTTCCCTCCCAATTTCTCCTTTTGTTAATGGAAATATTTATCCTTTGTCTGTCCATTCGTGTATTGGAAACAGATAAATGATTTTGTAAGTTTCAGACATCTACAGCCAGAAGGGACTTTGCCTCAAGACAAACTGAATTTCTTTGAACTGATTGCATGTGATGTTGCACTTAGCATTGCTGCTGTTTTAAGGGTTGTTTTTTCTGTTAATATTGTAATGTCTTTTTGGAATTCAGAGGGTAGAGTGTAGCCGTTTGGAATTATTTATGAATTCCAAATATAGATATTGGATAATTTTTGTAAACTGTCCTGTTTGCACTTTAGATTGTATTAGACTCAGAGTTTTCACTTTTACTTGATTAAATAATGATTAAGGCTTTGATTAGGCCAGTTCACTAGGATGTTGAAGCCTCACCCCCTTGGTGGGTAGGGATTCACAGACAAAACCACACAGCCCAGCAAAGGAGGTAGTTGAAGTTTTGATGCTGGAGTCTTTAGCTGCATCCCAGGATGAAAACACACAGGAGATGAACACATAGGAATAGAGAGAGCTCCACAGACATAGCAGAGGCCCTAAGAAGAGAGAAAAGCATTTCATCTGATAGTCTACAGCTGATCTTGTGAAGAGAAGCAAGTCTGAACCCAGAGAGAATCAAGCTCCAGGGAGATAGAAAATGACTAGGAAGTCTGATGGCTTACAGCTGATATTGAAAGAAGATGGGAGCACAGAGCCTTAAGAGGAAGAGGAAGGCTGAATGTTGGCAGCCATCTTGCTCCAACACATGGCAGCAGACTTTGGTGAGGGAAGTAACATAGGTTTTATGGCCTGGTAACTGTAAGATACTACCCCAAAAAAATACCTTTGTAAAAGCCAATAGATTTTTGGAATTTTGCATCAGCACCCCTTTTGGCTGACTAATACAGCATATACTGTGATTTGTGCTATATTTTTTCTACATTTTTATCTATCTTTTCATATATCTGTCTGATTTCACATGTGCTTTCTTCAGCATCACTAATTCTTTCCTCTGCCTGTTCAAAGCTGCTGTTATCTGCTTCCAGTGTATTTTTCATTTCTTTCATTGTGGCATTCATCACTGTCAGACACATTATCTTTTTATGTATGTTTACAATTCTTCTGTTCGTTCCTCCAATGTCTTCATAATATACTTTATCTCTTCCTTCACTTCAATAAGTTGATTCATGTTATTTGTTTGGACATTCATGATTAGTTGCTCCATGTTCTGCATCTCTTCCTGTTTTTCACTTTGCTCATTACACTGGACTATGTATTCCTGTTTCTTAATGTTGCTTATAAATTTTGGTTGGTGTTTAAGCATCTGCTAGTTCTTGATTGGCTTATTAGGGTGGTTACGTTCTCTTTCTACTCTAGGTTTTTATTTTTGTTTTTTTATATATGTATGGTAAGGTTCCTTTTTGGCACTTCTTTCCTCTTATTTTATGTCTTTGCAGTTGTCTGTGATCCCTCAAAAAAATATTTTCCCCAGAGCAAAGGAAAGTGATAAGAAGATAAGGGAATACTAGTAATAATAATGAAAAAGGTAGAAGAGGAACCATACAATAGCTAGGAAAATGAATACATAATTCAAGTAAAAATCATAAAAATACAAAGGAATAAGAATAAATTGTTGGAATAGAAAAAAATGAAACAAGAAATAAAAGAGAAAAAAAATCGAACTCATTAAAAGTCAGAAAGATAAGAAAAGATAAAAAGAGAGAGAACAATAAAAAGCGAATGCCAAACAAGAAGAGGTGGAATGAAAGAAAAGAAACAGAAGAGAGAAAATTGAAGGAAAGAAAAGAAATAAAGTAAGAAGAAAAAGTAAGTAAAGCAAAAGGAAAAAAAGAATGGGGTAAGGGAGCAAAGGAGAAACAAAACAACAACAAAAATACCACCCAGGAAAAATTGCCTACCCTCTTAGGCCCCTAAAGAGCTTTTCAGGTTGCCAGTCCTCATTAATCTGTCTCCCTACAGCCTGCTCTCTGCAGGTGATGTACCTGATGTTCGAATAAAATAAAGAAAAAGCAACCAATAAATTTTTTCAAAATAACACATCCAAGAATATCTTTTAAAAAGTAAAAAAAAAAAATCTGTCTATATGTTTCCTGTCATAAAATTCCAGCTGAGTGCCTGATAACCCATTGGATTCCTTTCTCTTAGTGGATACTGGGAATCAAACCAAGTACTTCATATATGCAAGGCAGGAATTCTTCCACTGAGTTGCACTGGCTCCCCAGATTATAGGGTTCTGAAAGTTTAACTGTGTCTTCCTGCCCCCATTCCATTAGGCTTTTGGGGCTTTGAACAGTTTTTGGAGCAGGGCTGTTTAGGTGCCTATTTCTGCCCCCCTTACTGACCTAGTTGTCTTTCCCTGGGCAGATGGTTATTACAAACTGCCTGATCAGACAACCCTCCCCTCTACCTGGGGCCACCTCATTGCTGGTTGGGGTCTACTTTGTGACCCAAAGTGGGTTGAGATGTCCAAACTCACTGAAAAGAATCCACTCTGCACACTCTGCCAGACCCCTCTTCCTCCCAGGGAATGCTCCCTCCCTCTCAGTTGACTGCAGTAAGCCAGGAGTTTTACTGAGTCTATTTGCTTTGAAGGTGAAGTATATGTGTGGTTTCCAGCCACAGGGGCAAGTAATTCACGGTTGTCCTTTGGCTTCTTTATCTGTGTCACTCACTCCAGGAAGATGCACAACACTTTCATCTTCTATAGAACACCAAAGCATCTCCCTTGAGTAAGTTTTTGCACTTACTCCATTGTTTTTTTCTGAGAGAGTTGAGCTCTGCCTATCTATTTTGACACCATCTTCCCAGAAATCAGCTAGTTAAATCTCAATAATTTAAAACAGTATATGAACAATATGGGTTAGTTACATTTGTTGTGGTATCAAACAATGCACAAAATCACATACTCAATAATTTATTAGCACTGCATCTTGTCATAAATATAATTGTAACATTCTTCTGATAAAACTCCTTCAATGATTTTCATGATTTAGAAATGAAAGTCTAAGCATTCATGTGACCTTAAGAGCATCTTTTGTCTGCCAACCAAAATGCATTTTTCACCTGTTCCTTGTCAAACAAGCTTTGATTTTGCTCATATATTGGCTCTCATGTGATCACACATGTGATCATCCCACACCCATGTACTCTTCCCACAATAAGGAGCACATCCAGGCAAATGGGCTCATCAATACCAGCAAATTCAAGGATGTTATGCTCCCAAAAAACCCTTGGAAATGAACCATGTTCTCTTTCTATAGTTGGTTCTGTTTGTGTTGTAAATTTGTCTCCTTGACCTTTTATATTTCTTAGCCTTCACTGTCCATCTTCTTGGAGTCCATAGAGACAATATCCCCAAGATTCTATTTCATCTGCCAAACAGCTCACTCCATGTCTTCAGCACTTCATTAAAATGTTAGCTGGAATCATGTCAGCTTGCATGGTAGAACTGTGTTCCTTCACATTCTCCCATGGCAGTCAATTCATAACAGCTCATCTCTTTTTGGAAGTATCTCTGAATTTCTTTACATTTCAGGTGACTTGGTTGCTCTGTGACCTCAGCCCTCTGACTGGTTCAATAAATAGTATGATTTTATAGACTACTTGATCTTTTCTTATTATTGTGGGACTGGTGTGCTTTCTAGCTTTCTACACCCTTACTATTTAAATGGTCTTACAATGGTTTCAGAAAAAACATAGAGAGACAAAAAGGGAAAGATAGGGAGAGAGAGAGAAACAAAGAGAGAGTGTCAGAGAGATTAATATGTTGTATGAGAGAGATACTGAGGGACTGAGAAAAATAAAATATGTATATGTCAAGGCAATTTATGTAATGTAGAGGGAAGAATACAAGTATCCCCATGCAATCTAAAACTGCCCTTGAAATTGAAACTTAGCCTAGTGTTGTTTGGTGCCTAAGAGTTGAATCCTGAGAGGCTCCTTCTTGCTCAAATGCGGCCTTTCTCTAAGCCAAACTCAGCATATAAATTTCCCCCAGTTTGGGACATGACTCCCATGGATGAGCCTCCCTGGCACTGAAGGATTACTACCAAGCACTAACTAGTAATGCAACTGAAAAAGACCTCAAATAAAAAGGGGGAAAGGTAAAGACAAAGCAGTTTATGTGGCTAAGAGACTTCAAAGTGAGTCGGGAGATCTTCTCGGAGGTAATGCTTATGCACATTTCAGCAGCATGTCATAGACTGCCAAAGTGGATACTACCTCAAATAGTGGAGCTCCTAAGGACTCTGGAGACACCTAGGTCCTAGGGTCAGGGCAGATAGCTCTGGAGTTTTGTGCCATGCCAATGAGCTCTACTTCAGAGCCTGTGCTCCTGAGAGTGACAGAGTTGGAATCAATTATGTCTTCCCTACACATGGCTCATCTGTCCTTTCTATTTGAACCTATTATTGGTATTGGAGTTTGTAGCTGTAGGTCAAAGAGACTGGAGTCTTTGAGGTGTCCATGTGCCAGGTGGGTCTGGACCCTCAATGAAGTTGCAACACCCACTCTCCAGTTCATTGGACTCACCCAGGACATCTAACATGGAGTTGAGGACTGACAACTGCCATACCTAGGAAAGGAGAGAGCCTACAACTGCAAGCAAGAAATTCACATCCAACAGCTGTATGTGATAAAAACCTCTCTTAATTAGAGATGGAGTGGACATCACATACCAGAATCCTCAGGATTGGGGAATGAAATATGGACTAGAGTGTACCTACTGGTATTCTACAACAGACATATTGTGATTTTAGCAATGGAAGAAATTACAACATTGATGTGGATTCAGTGGCCACTGGAGGCTCTGGCAGCTGGAAGAAGGAAAAAAAATTGTAATATGGGGGCTTTTTCAGGACTTGGGAATCATCCTGAATGACATTGCAACAACAGATATAGGCCATTTCATATCATCCCGTAACATGAAGAATTGTGTGGGAGGGAGTGAAGACTCCAATATGAACTATGGTCCATGCTCATTGGCCATGTCCCAGGATGTGTTTATCATTCGCAATGAATGTGCAACACTAATGAAGGATTTTCTTTATGTAGGAGGGTATGGGATATGTGGGGAGTAGGACATATGGGAATCCCTACATTTTTTTTGTAATATTAATGTAATCTAATTATCTTTTAAAAAATAAGAAATATATATATATGAAAAAAATAAATAAAAAGAAGTAAGATGAATGAACTTTTAAAAAACTGGTTTTTTCTTGAATTTTGGAGAGCAAGAAGTGTATGAATTCAGAAGGCAATTTGTATTTATAATTATTTTATTTGTATTCTCATCATCATTCATACAGATTTGTAATCAGTATGTGGAGAATAGAAAAATAGCCATGGTTACATTGGAAAATATTCTCCAAATCTCAAGGTTCAAACTTCATTTTGGAGAGTTTTAAATTCTCATTCACAAATCATTGGAGGATAGAGATATTAGCTCCTTTAATTCTACAATCTCTCTAGTTGCTGGTTAATTTTAATTAATTTAAACATCCCACAAATGTAATGTATTAGTCAGTTTTTTTGTGGTAAGAGAAACTACCCAAATTCAAGGGGCTTTCAATATTGAAGGTTTATTACTAACCTGTAGTACCTGTAGACTGCAGGGTGGCTGTAACTCTGACTGAGCTGCTACTTTGCTCCAGGCCCAGGATCAGGGAGAGGCCCTGTATTACTAAGCCAAAGAGGTGCTGATGCAAAGTACCAGAATTCTGTTGGTTTTATAAAGGGTGTTATTTGGGGTAAAGTCTTATATTTAAAAGGCCATAACAGTCCAACTCAAGGTACAATAAGAGATATTTTTTCAGCAAAGTCTTAATATAATTTAATCAATGACATCTCAGTTGAATTGAATACAATCAAAGGAGATCATGCCCAGAGGAACAGAACAGTTTACAAACATAATTTATATCTCTTTTTGGAATTCATAAACAATATCAAACTTCCACAAGCCCCTAAGTGAGATATGCCCAAATTCATGACAAAAAGGAAGAGCAGGAGTATTGGTGGAAGTTTGCAAGATCTTTTACCATATTTTCTTACTTTCTATAGGAAGAGCATGTCAAATGGCCAAGCCAAAGTCACAGAAAGTAAGGATATACATAAATAATTTTGAAATATAAAATAATCTACTTATGGAAAGAAAGGTCAATCAAGAATTTCATATCTGAGCTATTAACAAATGTTAATGAGTTATATATGCTAGATTTTGAAGTGAGAAGATGAGAACACAGTGGGACAATTTGAGTGCCTGAGAAACTGCAGCCTTATATATATTCCCAGAGTGGATCATAAAAAACATTTTGGATCATCATAAATTTATACTGTGGCTACTTAGAGCCAGTGTGAAGAGGTTAGAGACAATATCCATTAGTATAACAGTATAGAAAAAGGTGTATTGATTCCCTCTGCCTTCTATAAAAATTGACCACAAACACGGTGGCTGAAAAAGAATAAAAATGCATTTTTCTATATCCATAGAGGCCAAACGTCTGAAATTGGTTCCACTGGACTGAAATCAAAGTGTTGACACTGTAGGGCTCCCTCAGAGCAATAGGGAAAATCTGATCCTTGCCTTCTCCAACTTCTGGTGGCTGCTGGCATTCTGTGACTTTAGCTGTTTCTCTTCAGTCTCTGTCTTCATGATGACACTGCCTCCTTCCTTTCTGTGTGTGGACTTCATCTGCCTCACTCTAATAAGGTCACTTGTGAATGGACTGAAGTCCCTTCCTGACAATCCATGCCAAGATCCAAGAATTGGGACCTGATAGCTTTCTGTGACCAATATTCACTTTACAGTCATTGAACTTTTAGGCTTTATGCTCTAAATGGGAGAATGAGGGAGTTCCCATCCAAGACCATACCCTGCTTTCTCCTAGGAGTAAGGCACTGCCCTACCCACCCGTAAAGGACACTTTTCAGTAGACACAAGGCACATAGTAAATGCTGAACTAGGACATAGTCCCAATATCTATTATTGATGAGTATCTTCTCTGAGTAGGTGGTTTCTAAAGAATTTTAAAAGTAGTCTATCCTGATGGACTGTGATTAGCAGTACAAATATGAGAGTGTTCTCTCATGAACTGTAACAACTGTACACTACTAATACATAGTTTTAATAATAAGGAGTGTATGGAAAATTTTACCAAGTGTATGCTATGGACCATAGTGGTATTACGTTGATGATGTTCTTTCATAGTCAGTAACAAATGTTCCACAAAAATGCAAAGTATGTGTGGACAGATAATGTATGGGAATTCTGCCCATTATGCATGATTGATTTGTAATCTAACAACCTCTCTAATAAAAATACAAAAAAATCAGATTAAAAATGATTTCTTCCTTTAATTTTCACATCAACTCCATAAAGAGTTTGCATTCCCTCAGTCCTTAGATAAAGAAGCAAAGTCCTTAAGAGTCCATTTCCTGTAAAGAGGGAAGAAACCAAGTGGCAGTTTAAACTAGTACAGGTAGAATCTGAAATCTTGAGTCCAACATTTAACCACCTAGAATCTGAACTGAGATGGAAACAGGGATTCCTGCTGGAAAAGACCCAAAATATCTATCCAGAGTGCATGACAGCAATGAAAATCAACAGGTCAGTCACTGACCAGGACTTACAGTATCAATATCACCTGGACATTTGTAAGTGACAAAAAACCTCTGTCTCAGCTGAGACCTGCAGAAACAAAATCTACATTTGAACAAGAGTCAGGTGATTCTCCTGAATAGCCAGTTGTAACCGTTGGGGAATTTGTAATTATGAATTCCAAAAATATAATTGGATTATGCCTGTAATCTGATCTGTTAATCTGGGCATGATTGAATTATGATTAGGGAGTTGACTGGGCCATGTCAGTCAGTAGGGCGTTGAGCCCCACCCCCTGGTGGGTGGGGAATTGAATATAAAAGGCAAGGCAAAGAACAGAGTTGAAG
>JAQZBX010107668.1:0-10625 GCA_029593785.1 Cabassous unicinctus
ATAGAGTATTTTCATCCAAATGTTTTTGTAGGTGCAAATATTTGGAGAGCAAATTCATTTCAAACTTATAGGGATCAGTTTTCATACTGAAAATCATCTAAAGCATGTCCAGATTAATTTCTTTTACTATTCATGACACAAGGTGGGTCAAAAGCATGCTGCCTATTTCTAGGAGCAAACCTGGCCAACAGCCAGTTTACAGAATATTTGCAGCAAACTGTTACAACTTCCTTTGAGCTTCATCTCTTTCCACAGGGTGGAAGAATCTAAAAAATTACACATCCCGAAGAAGGCACATTTTGCAGGAGAAAGACATACTGCAAAATCATGTAGAAAACGTGCAACTTTATTTTGCCTGGTACAACAGCCTTTTATTACTCTCCATAAGCCAGAAGTCACTTTGCTGCAAACTCAAGAAGGATATTTTTAACCCATGTGTGATGAACCTCCTCCTTCACTTATTATTCTCCTCTCTTTCCCTTATTGGAAAAGACTCATAGGAAGGTTTTCTTAGGCGTAAATGTATATGTATATATGGTTTGTAGGGAGAACTGAGCAATTTGTATGTACATGAAATATTGACATCAAATCCAGTATGTCCAAAACTAATATTTTTTAAAGTAACTCATTACCTTTCCATCATCACGTCAGCTTCCCATTCTGAAGAACCTTTCTCTGGCATTGGTATTATTATTTTATTAACCGGATGAGAAACCCCAAGGGAAGCAGGTAGCATATTATCCATGTTTCAGCACTGTAATCCCAGCCCTTAGCACAGTAACATTGCTTAGCACGTAGGGAATCCTCAACAAAATATTAAATGGCAGACCAATTTTCTGAGCCACTCAATTTTAAAACTCTGCAAACATAGATGATTCGTGGTTTAGTGGAAAGGATGTTGACCTCAATACCAAAAAGCTCGGTCTCTATTTCAGAGTCTATCACTCTGCAGATGTGTGACCTTGAGAAAATCATTTACCCTCAGTGGACTCACTGAAGTAAATAGGGGTCAGAGAGTAGAAGGGTGGGGTGGGCAGGCAACTAGATAGTTTGTTAGGAAGACTAATTCTTTAAAATTCTGACTCTAATATTTATTTTCTTCCTAAAATGCTCATGTGTAGGCAATAAGCCTATGTAGTTTATCTTCAAAATGGTCTTTTTGTATATCTTTCTTCCCTTATCCCATGGCCACTCCTGTTAGAGCTGGTTTTCACCACCTCAGTCGGAATAAACTCTGGTGGGTGTTGCTAATTTCAGTTTCTTTGCCCTCTTCTCCTTTCTCCATAGCACAGCTGAACCATCTTCCTTAAGCTGTATGTACAAAAGGCTTTTCAATTTTAGCATACATAAAATGTAGGGTGCTTGATACAAAAGAACATTCCCAAGTTGCACCTCCACATCCTTGGATGCAGCATGCCCAAGAGCCTCCACTTTGTCCTAGGCTGTCTGCAAATCCCATATTGAGAAACTTCTTTAACGTGCTGATTTCCAAAATTTTATTTCCACAATTTGATTAATAAAGTATGTTTAAGTAGGCACCCTCAAAATATGAATATTTACAATTAAAATATGCATGTGTAAGTATATATTTCATTCAATTATTTTCTTCTTAATCCCTAACTGATCATCTTGCATGCTCATTAGTATACCTCACAGGGTTTTCAGGACCCTTAACTTAAACATTCGCTAAAAAAACTCATCCCCTAGTCATATCAGAATGTCAACTGCCACTGCTTCCCTGTGCTCCCATGGAATCCTGTTCACACCTTTATCAGTGTGTGGTAAGGTAATATTTGCAAATATTCGTCTCTTTATTGAATACTCTTTGTATTACTATATTTTCCCCATCCTCTGTCTTTTCCTGTTCAAGTGGCTATTTATCTCTGTGCCCACAGCCACAACAGAGGGTGTGGTGAAGTAAAAACAAATAGTCTTATGGACTTTGCTTTTAGAAGCTTCTTCATGTGGGGTGGGGAGTAGGGGTGGAATTTGATGCACAACGATTTGCCTTGGCCAGTGGGGAAGAATAGGATTTAGACCCACCTCTAACATTCATAGACCCCAGAATAAGAATAAAAATGGAAGCCCTCATCCAAGTGTGGAAATATGTAAAAGTTATAGTAAAGCAAACAAACTGTTAAACAAAATGTTGTATTCTTCTCATTTGAAAGTTTACCTTCACAATGATAAATGTGAGCAAAAGCAGTTTTTAAGTGATAGAATATTGGCAAAATATCAAAGATGAGTATATATTTTTGTCCATGTCTGGTGATTTTGTTCATGCACCAATGATATTTGGGTTAATTAAATATATACACAAGCTATAAATTATTGTATAATTTTTACATAAAATTTGTTTTCCAGAAACTAAAAGAATCAAATATATAGGAGTAAACCTAACCAAAGATGTAAAAGACTTGTACACAGAAAACTATAGAACATTGCTAAAAGAACTCAAAGAAGACCTAAATAAATGGAAGAACATTCTATGTTCATAGATTAAAAAACTAAATATTGTTAAGATGTCAATTCTAGCCAAAGTGATTTACAGATTAAACACAATCTCCATTAAAATTCCAACAGACTTCTTTGCAGAAATGGAAAAGCCAATCATCAAATTTAACTGGAAGCATAATGGATCCTGAATAGCCAATGCCATCTTAAAAGAATGTAGTTGGAGGACTCACACTTCCTGATATTAAAACTTATTACAAAGCCAAAGTAATCAAAGCATCATGGTACTGGCACAAGGACAGACATATAGTCTAATGAAACCGAGTTGAGAGTTCAGAAATCAACACTCACATTTATTGCCAACTGATTTTTGACAAAGGTGCCAAGTCCACTCAATGGGGAAAGAATAATCTAACAAATGGTGTAGAAAACTTAATATTCACACAAAAAAGAATGAAGGTGGACCCCTACCTCACACCATATACAAACCTCAATTCAAAATAGATCACAAATTTAAATATAAGAGTCAGAACTTTAAAACTCCTAGAAGAAAATGTACGGAAGCATCTTTAGGATCTTGTGTTAGGCAATGGTTTTTTGGAATTTACACCAAAGTATGAGCAACAAGAGAAATAAAGACTTAAATGGAACCTCATCAAAATAAAAAGTAGGAACACTCCCTCATTGTTGCTGGGGATGTAAAATGGTGCAGCTGTTATGGGAAACAATTCAGCTATTCCTCAGAAAGTTAAGTATAGAATTACCATATGATGCAGCAATCCCATTTCAAGGTTTATACCCTAAAGTACTGAAAGCAGGGACATGGACAGATATCTGTACTCCAATGTTCAAAATAGCATTATTCACAATAGCCAACCAAAAGGTGGAAGCAACTCAAGTGTCCCTCAAATGATGAAGGGATAAACAAAATGTTGTACATAGACATGCAATGGAATAGTATTTAACCTTAAAAAGGAATGAAGTTCTGATACATGTTACAACGTGAATGAAACTTGGAGTCATCGTTCTGAGTGAAATAAGACACAAAAGGTTAAATATATGACTCACTGGTGTTAAATAATTAGAGTAAGCAAATTCACAGAGTCAGGAACTAGAGCACAGGTTATCAAGTGCTGGGATAGGACTAGGAACAGAAAGTTAAGGCTTAATTGATACAGAGTTTCTGTTTGGGGGAATGCAAAGTTTTGGTAATGGTGGTAATGATGGTAGTACAACATTGTGAATATAATTACCACCACTGAATTTTATATTTGGATATAGTTAATGGGGAAATTTTAGGTTTTATATATGTTACTAGAATAAAAATCTAAAAATCCTATAGAAATATACAACACAAATCGTGAACCTTAATGTAAACTATGGACAATAATGATAATAATACTGTTTTACTAATAGCAACAAAGGTACCACACTAATGCAAATATTAATAATAGGGAAAACTCTGTATATGAGGGGGGTATATGGGAACCTGGTACTTTCTGCATGACTTTTCTGACCTAACACTTTTCTAATAAAGTAAAAAAAGAAAGTGATAAAATTATTTTCTTGCCTTTAGTTTAGTAAAATTACTAATTAAGTTATAATCAATATTTTTATGAAATTTCTGTTCTGTTCACAGTAGTTAAAAACTAAAATCGGGGAGCGGATGTGGCTCAAGCAGTTGAGTGCCTGCCTTTCACATGGGAGGTCCCAGGTTTCGTTCCTGGTGCCTCCTAAAGGAAAATAAAAAACAAAAAACAGACAATAAGCAAAAACAATGAGCAAACAAACGAGGGAGTCATTTGGGTGGGGGAGGATTATTAAAAACTAAAATGTAACTAAAACGTAATTATATTCAAAATAGATAAAATTTGATTTTCATAGAGTTAAGTTAAAAGTAAAATACAAATTATAACCAACTATTAAAGGTGAATAAAAATTATTTTTGAGTTCTAGTATTTTAATTTTTGAAAATTTTGTTTAAATTTATTAAATACTTTTATAAAAATAAAACCATTTACAATTCTAAAATTCAATTTCCACCTAGTTGCTAATGTAGAAAATTGACAAAATGCTTCATACTTTTTACATCTAGATCTATATATGAATAAATTTAAGAGGAATATAAGCTGTTAGATATTGCAGAATGATCCTCAGCCGCCATGCACAAATCAAACTAATTCCTGAGTCCCTACTTCTAAAACCACAAATTGAGCCAAAAGAGAAGAGAGAAAACAGCCATTCAGAACTACTAGAAAGCAATACTTGATACTTGATTAGGTGGGACTCTATTGCGATCCAACTCTCCAAGAGAAAGACTTGAGAAGTTATTTAATTTTCCACTGCTCAACTCCTTCCTGCATGCCAAAACAGTTTCCCTCTCTGATTCAGCACTGTCACAATTCACAAGCCTCCCCAACATTTGGACACAGTTGACTTTTTGTTTAAGGGCTAGGGCCAGAAATGGGGAGAAACATTTTCTGTGGCCCTTAGGGTATTGGTCAAAAGCATGGATGTTTTGATAGATGGATCACCTGCAGGCCACCAGGTCCAGGGAAGGAACTCAGTTGCCTGTGTGTTTGGGAAGTAGTGGTGATATTTGTTCTCCAATAGAATAGGATTATTCCAGGCTGAGGAGAAAGGGTATTTTCCGTCTGTCCTCTGGAAGCACCCTGAGACCAGAGAGAAAAGTGATGTGTGGGGTACCAAGCCAGTGGTTCTCAATAAGATGGCATGTTAAAGTCACACAGTGTTTAAAAAACACAAGCCCAAGTCCTACCCCCAAAACCAACTGAATCAGTGTCTCCAGGGGTGAGGCTCTGGCACAGTTTTTTCTTCTAAAATTTCCTCTAGTGAATCTAACATGCAGCCTGGATGGAGAATCTCTAGACTAGGCAAACAGTGGCCATCATGCCCAAGATTCCTTGGCCCACAGCACAAAAGCAGCAGAGGGTGGCCAGACCTGAAGGAATGTACTGACCTGGACCATGGAAGTACTTGTATGCTTTGGGACCCCCTTCAAGGCCTTGTCCTTGCATAAAACCCCCAAGAACCTGACATGACCACAGGGAATCGAGGTTAAAATATCCAGCTGTCCTAGTGAGGTGGGAGCTTACAAGAAAAATTAAGTTGCGAACAGGAAAAGAATTTTACATATTTTGGTATACTTGGAAGAATTTTTGTACTATTATTTGTGGATCGTTTCATAGCCACTATAATTATCCTTACCACATTACACTGAAAGTATTCATTAAATGTGCTGTGTCACCCACTAATTTGGCAGCCCTTTGAGGAGACCACATATGACATTCATCTGTGTGTCTCCAGCTCCTAAAACTGCATTTAGCAGTTGCTCAAAAAAAAAAAAAAAAGCCTATTGCACTGAATTACATTTGAAAAAAAAAAAAATGAAAGAAAATCTGAAAGTTACTCAGACTTCAACTAAAACTGCAAAACTTTTTGAAGATATCTACCTGCCCGTGATTAGTTACTCAAATAATTGAGAACTTTGATTAGCCTTGAGAAAATACTGAAGGCAAGTCATTCAAAAGACATTGAAACCCCCTTCGGTCTCTACAACAATTGACACCAATTCTATCCAGAATAAATCCTTGTATGTTTTCTGTCTCTGGGGCAAAGGACCAACCCCATGATTCCTTTTGGAATATGCTTTTCATATTGATATCAATTGCAAAATTTGATGAAACCCAAGTTACAGAGGCATTGGGTTACTGTAAAACACTGTTGGTGCTTTAAGATAAATCTGAGAAACTTTCATCATTCCTGAAACAAACTTAATTGCGAATGAAATATTTTTTAATCTGGACTAAAACAGGATCAATCTGTACATTCTTAGCCATTCACCAAGCTCCTTTTAAAAAAATACCTTACCTAATTATAAACTCTAGTCAAATGCCCCATCTTTGTACGTGACAAGGGCTTCTGCCCCAAATCTCCTTTTCCCTCCTGATAAACTGATTATTCTGAAGTCCATGATATAATCCATCATGTGGAAAAGAAGACTAGAAGGATTGAGGCTAGATACCCAACTTACAACAAGGTTGATTCCCTAACAAAGTGTGTGTTTGGGATAGGCAAATAAGCTAGCAATATTCATTAGATGCAGAGACCTGAGGGTCCATCCAGGTCAGCACTGATATAAGGAGAGTGAGCCCTGGAGGATGCATCCAGGTCAGCACTGATATAAGGAGAGTGAGCCCTGGGGGATGCAATTTGGTAGGTGGGTCATGTTATGGTTCACAGTGATGATCCAATGGCTGAAACATAAAGACCAAAGTCAAACCCCGAGAAGAGATGGTTTTCAAGTGCAAAACATATTTTCAAGCCTAGACAAATAAATAAATTCAGAGCATGGTAGTAAACTGGAGTGGTAAACAAGGCATTGAGCCTGAAGCCCATTTGTATTAACTGATCAAAAATATAGGGCAATGGGACATGGCTCCTAGGGCTCCTCCTAGACATACAAGGTACTGGGTCCACAAGAAGAGGTTGAATTCTGGTCCCCAACTGCAGAAAAGAGAGAGAGAGAGGAGGGAATTTTGCTTTCTTTCCCAAAGTAAGGCATTGTCCTCCTTTCTTCTGATCATTATCCTTCAACCCTAACATGTTTCTCCTGGAGCTTTTGTTCACTCACCAGATCCTCACCAATTCCAGGTCTCTCGTGGCTACCCAGTGCTTCCCTGTTCATGGAGATTGGGATAGGCAAGGAGAAGCTGGGGTCAGGGCATTTTGTTAAGAAAGTCATTTATGTCATATTTGTTTTTTATGTCTCTGTGAAGGCTTAAGAAAAAGACAAAGGCAAAGTTTTTATGTTGTTAGTAGTGGTATGTTTTAACTGTACTAGTTTTGCTTCTACACACAGAAACCGGACCACATTTTTAGTTCTTTTCCCAACTCACTCCCCCTGTCTCAGTAAACCAGAGAGTCCAATTCCTGACAGAGAGCAGCTCATATAACTTCATAGAGCATGTCTCTGGCTGCTGGCTGGTGGCAAACACTGACAACACAAGCAGCACTGGGCAAGGACAACTTCAGGGTGGGGAGGGGATGTGCTCACCAGAACAGCCACTCTGGAAGCTGTTCTTTATTCCACAGCATCAGTTTCTTTTCCCCTTATCATATCAGCTCTTCACAAGCTAAGTCCAGGGTCCTCCAGAATGAATAACAGTTTCCTGGCCCACTGAAAATTTTATCCTGTGCCTGCTCTGAACGGTGACTCCTTCCTCTGGGACTCACCTGCCTTGGTTCTTACACACCTTCTGTCTTCCAAAAATTTTATCAAAATCTTTGGTATGCTGATGTTACTCCTCTTCTTATTTTCAGCACTTTTATATGTGAGTCTCTCTCTTCCCCCCCATCTTGAACAAAAATTCCACTAATGGCTCTAACTAATATTATTTTATTTAGCTTATGAGCTATCTTAGCACAATCTGAAAATAAATTCGGTTTTCAGGTAATGTGCCCAAGATACATAATCATTCCCTGCCAAAGTCTCACCCTATTTCTTAATTCATTTCAGAAATCAGAGTAAAAATTACAGATGGAAGTGTCAGGATTGGGGCAAATCCCAAGGAATGAAGAGACTTGATAATTGGATAAGGCTGAAGAGTTGAGTAATAAGTCTCTCTGCTTATTACTTGATAATTTTTTTAAAAATTTTAATAGTTTTGGGGGGGATCACTAAATATCTCAGAATATCAACTCTTTTATGGGATCAAAATAGGTACAGCAAAAAGTTAAACACTGTGGTATAGTCTTCATACTAACATTAAGTCCTCATAAAAAAAATAAATCAGGAAAGTATGATATTCTTCACATTACAAATTAAGAAGCTGAGCCAAAGAATCTAACTTACCTGAGGTCACAAAGCTAATAAGTGGCTTAGGAAGAATTTCACTCTATGTAAGCTTGACTGCCTAATTTTTCTACTTTGTTACATCACCTCCTACTATTAGAATGAGCTCTACTGGAATACACAGAGGAAGAATAGAAAGAAAACCTCCAGAATATGGTGAGAAATAGAGGTCAGCATATAGTGGGAAGAGAGTAGATGAGAGGTTCTCCGAGAGAAATAGCCCATTGAAAAATTTTCTCATGTTCCAAAAAGAACGTGAACCTGTTCTGAGAAAATCTATTAGGACCTAAATGTGTCACAATACCGAGAAAAAAAAAAAGAAAAAGGAAAAAAAAAGCAGAAGGGCTACTAAACACCTAGCACAGGAAATATCCTTTCACAAGCAAAACACAAACTGGTGACAACATAAAAGGGTGAGAATAATTATTTACTAAGGATGAAAGCAGAAGCACCTGCAATTTCAATACATATACTGCAATTGCTTAAAGACGCTTGTAAGGAAGCCACATCCTGTAGAATCTCAGCTTTTCGGTTACGTTGATCAAAAGAACTAAAAATTATTTAAGTGCCAAATAGTTGCCAGGCATCGTGGAGAAACAAGAACCAGAGAAACTGCCTTGCAGTTTACTGTCTATAGAAGGATTTAGAGAAATCAGAATTTTAAAGAACATAAGAGCACACTCTAATGCAGAGGAAGATAAGAACATACACAGAGCTGTACATTTCATACAAAAGCATCGGATTGAGCTAGTGATTCTTGGTACCACTCCCCTTCCCACACGAACCCTGATTTATGGTGGTAGTTGCTTATTTGTTTTTTGTTTTTTTAAACAATTTATTGAATTATATCATTCATACATGAACATATATAAACTATAAGTGTTCAGTAAACATCATGAACTTACAAAACAAACATGCATAACATAGTACAGGGCTCCCACACATCACCCCCTCAAGAACACCCTGCATACTTGTTAAGCATTTGTTAACAAATCATGAAAGAATATCGTCAAAGTATTACTACTAACTATAGTCCGTATCTTCCTCCCCTATACATTTTTCTTTAAGGATTTATTTATTTATTTACTTTTATCCATTTTTACCCACCCCCCCACCTCCCCACCTCCCCCACCCCCCATATTTGCTGTTTCTGTGTCCTTTTGCTGGGCAACTCTGTGCCCGTTTCCTGCCCTCTCTTCTCATCCATCTCCTCCTGTCTTCACTGGGACTCAATCCTCGGAAACTCTGATGTGGGAGAGAGACCTGTGCCACCTTAGTTCCTGTTTTTTTGGCTTGTCTCGTCTTGGTTCTCCCTTGTGTCACTCTCCTGTTACATCATCATCTTGCTGCGTGGCTCGCGGGGCCTGGTGGCGCACCCACACATGGGGCCTGGTGGCCCACACATCATCTATAATTTTCTTTTTTTTGAATTTTTACCGGGAGGTCCCGGGGATCGAACCCAGGTCCCTCCATATGGGAGATGGATGCCCAACCACCCGAGCCACATACGTCCCCCTGTTATATCTAACAAAGATACCTAAAGTTACAGTCTTTTCCAATACAGGATGGTCATATAATAAATCAGGCTTAGTTTATCACCAGCTTCCTAGGTCTGGTCCAAAAACCAGACCTAGGAAGAAAAACTAGGTCTGGGGACACATGCATGGTTTCTAACATAGTGACTGTTTAGCTTACCCTGATTATCACAAAATCAGGACAACAGCTTATTTTTGTTTTTCTTTTTGTTTTTGAATCTAGGATTTATAAGATTAATCATACTTTTCATTCATGGCATGGTTTCATCATCAATATGTTAAGAAATATTTTCTTGTTTTGTCTTATTTTATCATATTTTACCCCCTTATTCACTCCTGCCCACTTTCCACTCTTCCACCCTTCCATCCACGTGGCTATTTAGATATACCGTATCCTTGAATATTAAAGTGTTTTTGGCGCTGCATTAATTTGCATAAATATTATGTATCATGATTCTTACTATATTCATTCCCTACCATTTTGTAGATCATGCCATGCTGTCAAATATAAAGCCAGCTCATTGTTGCTGCCTGCTCACAGTGTTCCAGCACTCCGCCATACGAACAGACCTCATTTTCCTTGGCCATGTCCTCAGGTTGCCTACAATTTCCTGCTATCACAAGTAGTGCTGCTGTGAAAATCTTCCACCAAATCCTGTGATTTTCAAGAGCTGGGCAGGAGGGTCCAGGCACACTTATTTTACTAAGTACTGTCCCGAAACCTTGTGGTAGCACTTACATTTCCACTAGTTGTGCATGTA
>JAQZBX010107669.1:0-10628 GCA_029593785.1 Cabassous unicinctus
CCTTTAGAGAATCAGAAACTCTGATTATGGTTTTCATTGGGGCTCTAAGAGTTTGGTTCCCAAACAGGACATTCCCTCTCTGGCTTGGGGGAACAGCAGTGAACATATGTTACATTCCACCTTCCTTCACTTGTTCATGAGCTTTTCCCATCACACCCCACTGTTCCTTTTGGGTTTGAATAGGCCTGCATCATTTCCAACACTGGTAAAAATGTGTTGAAAATTTAATATTTAATTACTCTGCGAAATATCTGGCGTCTGCACCATCTGAGGTTTTCTGCAGACTGCACAACCTAACTTCTTTGTTGTCAGCCCTAGGTCCCAGGATTTTCTGGGATTCCTGTACTATTCATTAGGGTCACTGGCCTAATGGTGCTAATTCTGGTGATGTTATTGCTGTAGCCAATGCTGTAACGTGAATTTTGACATTTCCTTCCTTCCAGGTTTCATCTTGGCATTGCTCTTTCTTAAATTGGCCCAAGATTGCAGAAGGTGAATGTAGAACTGGAAGCAGGAGACCTGAGTCTGTGTCTTAGACCCAGGAGGGGTAGAGTAAGAGGATGCTCTTCAGAGGGTCAATGCTGGAGGCCAAGGGAAGCAGGTAATGGCAAAAGGAGCAGTAGCATAAAGTCTCCTCTCTGTGCCCTGACTCCTCTGAGGCACAAGACCGTAGGTCCCATGGGTTTATTTGCCTGTGCCCACCTAACCAACCCCTGCCTGGGGCACATACATCATACTGGGACATCTGTGACTTTTTACTAGTCCCCAAACCATGTGACTCTCCTGCCTGACTCCCTGTCTTGCGGGGCTTGCTGGCCAAGTGCACTTCCCCCTCCGTCTTACCAGTACTCATTCCCACCTATTATGGGGACACACACAGTTTACAGGTGAATTCCCTCAGCAGCAGCATCACACTGCCATTTGGGAACAGGGCAGGTATCCCACCCTGTGTCCTTGGCTGTTTGAGTTTGCCAAGTGTTGCCAATGCAAAATACCAGAAATAGGTTGGTTTTTATGGAATTCATTAGGGTTAAATCTTACAGTTCTGAGGCTGTGAAAATGGCCAAATCAAGTCATCATCAATAATGTTGTCATAACAAGGGTCAGCTGCTGCTAGACTTCTGCCAAGGCAAAATGTTGCACCTGCCTGTCTGTCTCTGCCTTCTCGTCCTAACACATTTTCTACCTTAGCTCAGCAGTGGGCCATCAGACACAATTACTCACACCTCTCCCTTCTCCTCTGGCTTAGATGTCTTCTGCTTCAATCTGCTCCAAGACTCCAACCTCTGGCCTCTCCCTTAGCCTCTCAGGGTTTCTGTGTGCCTCCACAGCTGTAGGAGATCCGGGAACCCTCTCCGACATGGCAGGGTAAACATGGCAGCACACTATCTCTGTGTGTTCCATGTATGTAGGACTTCACCACAATGATTGGGTTCCATCCTGGTGCCCTGAAATCTAATCAGAGGCCCTTAACTAATCTAAAGCAATCTAATAAAAAGTGACATAAATGAAAGGTCCCTTATTTGAATCTAACAAAAATGTCATACATAAAAAAGGCTTACAAACACAGTAATGGGTTAGTAAGAACAAACTTTTCTGGGATTCACACAAGATTCAAACGAGGACATTAACCCAGGGCAAAGGTGTCACGAGGGGTCTCCTAAGTCCGGTAGAAATGGGAACTCATGAAGCAGTGGCTGTAATTTGGGTGTGGCCATCTTTGAGCAAAATGTGGGGCTGATCACAATTGCAATGGTCCCTAAAATGGTACCAAGAAGAACTCACTATACTGTGCATTCTCCACCAAATCTCAACTCCAAAATGACTCGTATACCTCAGAGAGCTGTGCCATTATTCCCATGACCAGGGTCAGAGTGCACAGATTTTGCCTGGGGGATAGGGGTCCAGGAAGCAGGCTGTGAAACTGAAAGTCCATAATTTCTTCTCCAAAGAACTGATTTCATTTACAACAGAATGGAGAAATTCCACCCTAAGGGTGCTCTCAACATCAGTGGAGATTGTCCAGGGCCTGAGATTTAATTAATCTCAATCCTTCAGGAAGAACTTAAATAAAAACATTTAAACATGAGTAAAATCTAATAAAGTTTGCTAGAGGCAGCTCATTTTAAAAGAAATGTAAAATATAATTCTTCAGGGAAAGAAAATAAACTTAGAAGGTTCAAGATGCAGGATGGATTGAAGAACAATATCTATTATTTAAATTCATATATTTCATGACTATTGAGTGGATAAAGTAATAATGATATCCGTGGCCTAGGACATCAATAAAGTGTTAAAATACACCACAAAATAATATATAGCATAAGATGGGTAAATGGATAAGTAGCAGTTTGATACCTTTAAGAATTCCAAAAATAGATATTGGATAATGCTTGTAAATGGCTCTGTTAATCTCGGCATGATTAAGTTATGATAATGGCGTTGAATGGGCTGCAGTCCATAGGACATTGAGCCCTGCCCCATGGTGGGTGGGGTCTCAAACATTAATAGAAAAACAAAGGACAGAGCTGGAGTAGTTTTTGAAGTTGGAGTTCTGATGAGCAAGCACAGAAGGCCCCGGGGAAAAGAAACAAGCAATTCACCTGACAGTTCACAGCTGGCCTTGTGGAGAGAGGCAAAGCTTAGAGTGCCTCATACTCTACAGCTGACCTTGTGGAGGAACCAGTGGAGCGGAGCCAAGAGAAATGCCGCCATGGGAAGAGAGGAACCCAAGAAAACGGGACCCCGGCCAATGACGGCAGCTGTCTTGCTCCAAGACGGGGTAACATACTATGGTGAAGGAAGAAACTTATGCTTTATGGCCTGGTAACTGTAAGCTTCTACTCCAAATACAATCCCTTTATAAAGACCAACAGATTTCTGGTATTTGCATCAGCACCCCTTTGGCTAATACAGGATATATAATGATTTAAAATACATTATTTGGCCAGTCATTAAGAAATAATATGTGGTGATTTGGAATGGCAAGCAAGAATGTTATAATTTTCCCAGTAAACTTTAAAGAATATTAATAGTGCATCTCATCCAAATACATAGAAGAAAAAATATATTGAACAAAAATTGTCAGTCCAAGACAAAGTATTCAGGAATTCCTGGGTTGCCATTTTTGGCCTTTGTTCTGGGGCCACTTTACTCGTGCATCTTTGGAAGCTATACGTTTCTTATACATCAGAAGCCTCAGAGTTCCCAGGTTGATTTATGGGGTGTTGTTTTGAACCCATCATAAATCAAGGCTGTATCACTTTTGCATTTCCTAGTTATGAAGTCACCAAACTGGATGTGATGCTCATTTGAAGCAAAAGAGCTTTGAATGATAGAACAAATAAAAAGGAGATATTGTTGTGCTTCCCAAATGTACACTTAGATGATTGATATTGAATCTTTCCTATTTTCTAATGAATGCATTCAATGCTATAAATTCCCTCTAAGAACTGCCTTTGCTACACCCCACAAACTATGAAGAAGCATAGGACATGAAGAAGGAGAAAGATAGAGATAACAAAAGGCTCGTGAATGAAGCCATATCCCCTTCCACAACAGTACAGACTTAAGATGAAGGCAGAGAATGTAAGAAAGTTGGGAAAATATTTTATCTGACTTCAAGCATTGTTACCTCAAAATAACACTTCTATGAATATAACTTCACTTTGAAGGAATTTTCATCAAGCTTACATAAGCATGAGGGAATGTGTAAGAGAAAAAAAAGGAAGGCAATGAATTTTGTCAGTTTGCCCTACATGGTAGTCCTCCCCTTGAAGTATAATGACTGTGAAGGTTTCTTGGAAATTCAACCTCATGAGATACCTGAGAATTAATCCTTGAGGGAAAGCATTTGGAATTTCATGAATTTTGGAAAGCTAGAGTCACATCAAAGAAATATGCAGAAGTAAAACCCTGTATATGTAAGGAATATTGGAAATCCGTCAGCCAGGCATTAAATCTCATTGAGCATGAAATATTCATACATTTGTTAGTATTGTAATGAACATGGGAATGCTTCAATCTGAAAGAAAACCTCATGGAAAATGAGAAAACTCAAACTAGAGAGAAACCATATGAGTGTTCTGAATGTAGTCTGCTTTTTACAGTCATTTTTTACTCCTCATTTTAAAAGCCATACAGGGGAGCATGCAAGGAACTGTAATACATGTGGGAAAGTTTTCAACATGACAGAAAACCTCTTTATTCATCAGAAAATTCTTATTGAAGAGAAATCATATATATGTGGGAGAGCTTTATTCAAATATCAAATAACAGATACAACAGATTTCCTACTGCAAAGAAACCCTATGCATGTAAGGCATATGAAAATGCCTTTAGGTACAAATCATATCTCACAGAACATGAAGAAAACTTATAGTGGACAGAAACAAAATGAATGTAAAGAATGCCAAAAAGCCTTCAGCCAAAAGGAATAATTCCATAAGCTCCAGAGCATTCATTCTGGAGAAAAAACCTATGTATGCAATGAATGTGGAAAAGCTTTCAACCAGAAGGAAAACCTCATTAACCATATGAGAATACATACTGGAGAGAAACTCTATGAGTGTGGTGGATGTGGGAAAGCTTTCATTCAGAAATCAAGACACATTACAAACCAGAGAATATAACTTGGGAAAACCCTATATATGTAAGGAATGTGAGAAAGCCTTCAGCAGAAATGAAATCTCCCTTACCATGAGAAAATCCATAGTGGAGGGAAACCCTATACATGTAAGGAATGTGGCATTGCATTCAGCCAGAGGCAGTATCTCACTTAAACTTACAACATTCATACTGGAGAGAAACCCTGAGATGGTAATGCATGTGAATCTCCAAAGAATCTCCACCTCCCGTCTGTGCAACTTGTTGCCTAACTTTTAAGGAAGTGGCTGTGACTGTGCAATTCAGGATGTCTTTCTCTTCTTGGAAAAGGGCACTTGCAGTTTCTTCTGAGATCGGCTCCTCCCAACTCTTCTTCCACACTCATCTATTTTCAATTTGTTGCCACTAATTTATGCATCGGAACTCGAGATTTCTCTTAGTTTATGTAAAGATGGTCTTTCCACTCACTTCAAATTATCCTGGTTGTTTTCTCTGGTTCTTCAATCCATTACATTCTGAGTAAGCATTTAAAAAATTACCATTTTTAAAATAATGCTGCCCATTAATGTAGTATTTTCTTATAAGTCACCCCAAACAATTATAATTTTTCAGATTATTCACCACCTCCTGATGTGGATTCAAGTTTAACAGCCACTGAACTAGAGTGGCCTGCTTTCTAATTAACTCCAATTTTCCCTATTATTTTAAATCTGAAATGATCTTTTCATAATTAGATGATATATATCTAATCTCAAGTATTTTAAGAAGTTAGGAAATTTATTCATATTCTTAAGTTGTATTCCAAAATTTTTCTCATATGATAGGGTGTGGGATGGATGAAACTAGAGAATGCATGTATTTACAAACAGAAATGTGTACCCAAAAGAATTTACCAATGCAGATAATTCTGAGGAAGGAGGAATGAGAGTTGTGGCTAGAGAATGAATTTTGCTGTTTAGCATAACAGACATAAATAATTTTTTTAAATTTTTTATTTGAAAAATGAAATATAGATATGTATGCATTCATGTATATTTGCTTACATAAATGTAATTATTATTATTTCTTCATATATATTTTAAAAGGTGCTTAGATTACATAAATGTTACACAAAAATTACAGGGATTCCCATGGTCTGCACCTCCCATACCTCCCATAACATCTCACATAAACCTCTTTCATTAATGGGGCACATTACCTTCAAAGGATATACTCATCCTGGTGCTTTGCCACTACGAATTGACCACAGTTCACATCGTAGGCAACACTCTCTCTCACACAGTTCTGCATGGTATATGGTGCTGTAAAATGGCCAATATCTGTCACCTCAATGTCACTTAGGAAAACCCCCAAGTCCTGAAAAAGCCCCAGGATTAAAACTACCCTTCCCTTCTGACCCCAAAAGCCTCTAGTGGCCACTGGCTTCACCTCACTGTTATAATTTCTTCCATTGCTTGAATCCCAATATGTCTACAACTGAATACCATTAAGTCCACTCTAGTCCAAAGCTCTTCCCCCAATCCTGAGGGGACTGCAATGGTGATGTCCACTCCCTCTCCAAATGAGAGTTGGCTTATATACCATGGTTATGGTGGGTGGGATTATCCTGCCTTCAGGTGCAGGCTCTCTACAATCCCTGGGATGGATGTTGTCCATCATCATCATCTCCTCACCAGGTGACTTGGGTGAGTCCATTGAGCTGTAGATTAGGAGTTCCACCACCACCAAGATTCCAGCACAGCTGGCACATAGGTGGGCCAGAGGCTCCAGTCTCTGGAAGTACACCTACAAATTACAGCCTCACATATAGGTTTGAATAGAAGGAACTGATGGACCATGTGCAGAGAGCACTTAATTGAGTCCAACTCTTTCACTTTCAGGAGCACAGATTCCAAAGTAGAGCCCAATGATAAGGCATCAATCTCTGGGGCTATCCTCCCTTATATAGGACCTTGGTGTCTCCAGAGCTCTCAGGAGTCCCTCTGTGTGGGGTGATATCCACTTTGGTGTTCTATGAGATCCTACTGTGGTGTCTGTAAGTGTTAACTCTGGGATGACCTCCCGACTCTCTTTGAAGTCTCTTAGCCACATGAACTCATTTGCCTTTACCTTTTCCCCCTTTTATTCAAGGTTTTTTTCCAGTCGTGTTTCAAGTTGTCACTTCGTATTAGTCCCTCGTTGCCAGGAGACTCATGCCTGGGAGTCATGTCCCACATTGGAGGGAAGGTAATGCATTCATATGCGGAGTTTGGCTTAGAGACGGGCCACATTTGAGCAATGAGGAGCTCTCAGGTGGCAACCCTTAAGCACCCCATAACAGTAGGCCATGTTTCAATTACAAGAGCATAGACTCATAAGGCTAGTCATCCATAACAAGAACCCAACAGTGGGCCATCCCCTTTTGCAAGACACTGCCCCTTCACATGGGGGACTGTTGCTGTTCCCTTGGAGAATGTGGCAGAACTCTCCAGACTGGTAATTCAGTATTCCCTCATTTATTGAGTGATTGTCTGCACAACGTGACCTTGCCTCATCCCTTGAACATTTGAACAAATTTATACATCTTTCATGTATATTCAGATGAACTTTCTCCATGAATCCCCCCTCCCAGAAACCCCCCATGAATGATCTTCTACAGATCCCATTGTAACCCTTCTGTGAGATAAACAATCCTTGAAAATGAAGCCCATATAATAACCAAATACAGTTAATAGGAAAATGAAATAATAGTGAAAAGCTTAAATGCAAGAGATAAAACCAAGGAAATTCAGAAAAAAGGAACCAAAAATAAAATATAATTAATGGATTGGGACATTAAAAAAAAGACAATGGGAAAAAACAAAGGAAAAATATTTTAATTATTATTATTATTTTCTCCTTTTATCACTGCATTATCGGATGTCCAGTGTGTACCATGACACCTTCCTCTTCTCATTTCCCTTTGTCTCCAAATTTTCATTTAATTTTCAAAGAAATTTTAGGTCACAGTAATGTCACACATGAAATACTATAGATTCCATTATACCCAAACTCCCTCCCTCTTCACCACCGCATATTAAAAACTTTTTTTTGTGTGTGGATGGTAGCATTTTTATAACTGTTATACAGATAGTGAAACATAGCTACTAAACGTTATCAATGGTTTACAGTATAGATTACATTTTAGACTGTACAGTTTAATATTTTTTGATTATATTTACCATGTCCTGTGTCCATTACTGTAAGGTAATGAAGAACATTTCCCATGACCACTAAATACCCCATTCATTCCTTTCTGTTTCTTCCTCCCCATCCCACTGGGGCCTATGACACTCCCCAGTCTTGGCACATGGGATGACACGATTCATATTTACATGAACTCGGTATTCTAACTTGCCCATCCAAATTTACCCACCTGTTAACACTGCACAACCAACCCCAGTAATATCACTACCCACTTGTCCTATCCTTCACTATGTATCTATACTCTATCACTTTACCATAGATTATGCCCATATGGGTGATGGCTATAAACCTACCCATCTCTCTCTCTCCCTTGTTAACCTATCTTTCATACAGTGGTTCTCAGAGACTCTTAAATTTCCTCAATTCAAATCAATGAGGTCATATGCAAATATATTTGGGGATGTAAAAGGCCCCGAATTTCCAAAGACATATTTAAATAGAAAAACGAACTTGGAAGTATCACATTACCTGACTTTAGAACATACTACAAAGCTACAGTGATCAAAACTGCATGGTATTGGAATAAAGATAGACCTACTGACCAATGGATCCAAATTGAGAGTTCAGATATAGATCCTCACATATACAGTCACCTGATATTCAACAAGACAACCAAGCCCTCTCAGTTGGAAGAGAACGGCCTCTTTAACAAGTGGTGCTTGGAAAACTGGATATCCATATCCAAAAGAATAAGAGAAGAATACCATTTCACACCTTATACAAAAATCAACTCAAGATGAATCAAAGATCTAACTATAAGAGCCAAAACCATAAAAATGTTGGAAGATAATGTAGGGAAGCAACTACAAGACCTTGTAATAAGAAATGTTTTCATGAAATTCACAGCCATAGCATGAACAGCAAGAGAAAAAATAGATAATGGGATCTCATCAAAATTAAAACTTCTGCACCAAAAATGATGTTATTAAGAAAATAAAAAGGCAGCCTACCCACTGTGAGAAAATATTTGGCAACCATATATCTCATAGGAGCCTAATATCCTGCATATACATAGAAATCCTACACCATGAAAATAAAAAGACAATCAACCCATTTCAAAAATGGGCAAGTGACCTGAAAAGACATTTCTCCAAGGAATAAATATTAATGGTTAAAAAGCACATGAAAAAAATGCTCAACATTGCTAGCTATTAGGGAAAGGTAAATCAAAACCAAAATGAGATAACATCTTACACCCATCAGAATGGCAGCCATAAAAAAATAGAAGAATATAAGTGTTGGAGAGGATTTGGAAGAATAGGAACCATCATCCACTGCTGGTGGGATTGTGAGATGGTCCAGCCACTGTGAAGGACAGTTTGGCAATTCCTCAGAAAACTAACAATCGATCTTCCATATGATCCAGCAATGCCACTACTGGGTATATACCCAAAAGAATTGAAAGCAAAGATATGAACAGATATATGCACACCAATGTTTGTTGTGGCATTTTTCAGAATTGCCAAAAGTTGGAATCAGCTCAGGTCCCCATCAACAGATGCATGAATAAGACCTTATGTTGAGTGAAGCAAGCCAGGCATTGAAGGATGAACATAAATTATTGTTATACTCTTTGCACGGATAATTTGGTTATAATTTAATAGAAATAATGAAAATAGCACACAATGAAATCATACAAAGTGTTTGATTTGAAGATATTGATTTGTATCTGCAACATTACTGTGGGGGGCACTTCCCCTCACCATTTTCATATACAGTTGCACATAAAGGGAAATGTCCCCCCCCCTCGGCCCCCTCCCCAGCTGCCTGGATGGGTGGAGGCCTCCCTCAAGAAGAGAGAGCATGGAGCTTGAGGAGCATGAAGGCAAACATGTGAAGGCCACACTGCTCTCTACATGTGTCCACTTACAGGGCTGTTAGCACAACCGGAGAAGTTGGATTTCCTTCTGCTTATCCCCAGTGAATACCCACTTGTGTGACTCGCATCACTAACTGTGGCTGTGAGTGCTGAGCAGGGCTTTCTCCCTCTCCTTCTTTGCAGATCCAGAACCTATGATGATGGTTTCCATTGGGGCTTTGAGAGATTGGTTCCCAAACAGGACATTCCTTCTCTGCTTTGGGGAACTGCAGTGAACACGTGTTACATTCAGGCTTCTTCAGTTGTTCATCAGCTACTTCCCATCCAACACCTCCGTTCTTTTCTGGGAATGAAGTGGCCTGCATCATTTCCAACACTGTTAAAAATGTGTTGAAAATTTAATATTTAATTAGTCTGAGAAATAACTGGCATCTGCACCCTCTGAGGATTTCTGCACACATTGCACTATCTCACAACCACACTTATATTCTTGTCAGCCCTAGGTCAGACGATGTTCTGGGATTCCCATACTATTTCTTAGAGTCACTGGCCTAAGGTTGCTCATTCCAGTGATGTTATTGCTGTAGCCAATGCTGTAATGTGAATTTTGACATTTCCTTCCTGACACCAACAGGTTTCATATTGGCATTGCTCATTCTTTAGCTGCCCCAAGATTGGAGAAGCTGAATGTAGAACTGGAAGCAGGAGACTTGGGGCTGTGCCTGAGACCTAAGAGGGGTAGAGTAAGAGCAGCCTCCACAGAGGGTCAACAGTGGAGGCCAAGGGAAGGAAGGAAGGGCAAAAGGTGCAGGAGCAGGAAGACTCCTGTCTGTTCCCTGAATCATCTGTGGTACCAGACCCCAGGTCCAATGCATTTATCTGGCCCTGGCCACCTGGCCAAATTCTGCCTGAGGCAGGTACATCATACTGGGGCACCTGTGACTTGATAGTAGTCCCCCAACCATGTGACTCTCCTGCC
>JAQZBX010107670.1:0-10633 GCA_029593785.1 Cabassous unicinctus
AAGGCCTAAATATACAAAATTCATCTTAAGATCCTTTGAATCCCTTGCCTCAAAATATTGGCCTTGCTGGTTCCACAAACCCTTTGCTTTTGAAAGATCCACCTTTAACCAAACTTTCCATACTTAAACATTCTGACCTTGCCCTTTCTGAGATACTGCCAAGGCTTTGCAAGGAAATGTTCTCCCTCAGATAAGAAGTAAAATTAGTTTTTATTTTGTATTACCTGATTATATTTGTGGTATTAGAATATCAGCTTTTACATCATGTATGTAAAAACTATGTTCTAGACTGAGTATAGCTCAAGAGAGATTAAAACTATTTAGAGGTGAGCAGAACACCTGAAGATGTCCTGAGAGACATTGACCAGGTTTGGGTGTGGGTGAAAGGCTGAGTGTGTAGGCTTGTCCTGAGTTTTGTGTAATCACTTAGAACTGGAATGCTAAAACTGGAGATATGATGAAACTTAAACAAATGGCAGATTTCCTTCTCAAAATATTTTCTGAATTCCAAAGTTTCACATGCAATAATCTAAAGGCACCAAAAAAACTGGAAAGGCAAAGTAGAATTAACTCAATTTCCATATGTTTAGGATAAAAAGACCTGCTATGGATTTTGTTGGGAGAATAAATGACAAGAGTAGAAATCTCTGAAAGGAAAAGTGATTTTACACTGACAACCTATAACTGCATTTCTTGATAATACTTAATGATTTAGGCACATGTAGAGGCTAAGAATAGAATATTGCTGCAGTTGTAGACAGGAAAACTAACTCAATTACTGGCATTTGCACAGAACTATAATACCAATTTTGGAGACATAGGGCTTCAAACACCCAGTGATCATACTTTCAAGACAGTCATGAAATTCTAAAACTGTTTGGGATTAAAAATTATCAAGTCAGGGAGTGGATATGGCTCAAGCAGTTGAACACCTGCCTCCCACATGGAAGGTCTCAGGTTCAGTTCGCAGTCTCTCCTAAAGAAGACAAACAAACAACAAGCAGACAATGAGTAAACAATGAGCAAGACAATGAGCAAACAAGGAGCACAGGACCCACATCTTAACATTTTTGGAGGAGGCAATCAACACCAAGTTCAATTGCCAGAAAAAATCCTCAGAAGGGCATTCTTGAATGTGGAAAAACTATGAGAATCAAGTCCCAGTAGCCCTTATCTAAAATATATGCTAAGGAAGTTCTTCAGGCTGAGGTTGATGAGATGAGACATATACTTGGAATGTCAGGAATGAAGGAAGATAAGCAGATAAAAGAAATTGGTAAATATGTTAGACTAATTTTCTCTATAAAGATTAATCTAGAAATTAATCTTTAAAATATATATGGCTTGTGAGAGCAAAAATTATATCATGCTATAGCAGACTTTTCAATGTATGGTAGAAGTAACACAAATAACAAATATAATAAAGTGAGGAAGGCAAAATGATTTATATGGTTTCTACATTTTATTTGAAGTGGTAAATTATTCAGTCTAAGTAGACTGGAAAAGGTTAGATATGTGCATTTTAATCACTAAATTACAAATAACAACTTAATACAAAGAGATGCAGCTGAATATATAATAGGTCAATGAAATTGGAATGTTGAAAATACTCAAATAATCCCAGGAGTCAGGAATAAGGGAGTTCAGAAAAAAATCCACAAGGAAAAACAAAAGAAATAATACACTATTACACCTAAATCTAACCTTACCAATATTTACCCTAAAAGCTAGAGTTTGAGTTTAAAACACAACAATATGAGAGACTCAAATATAAACTATTTACAATAAACTAACATTAAATAAAATGATATATAAGGTTATAATAATTGGATGGAAAAAGATATACCATGTAAACACTTATCAGAAAAAGTAAACTTCAGAACAAGAAAAATAACAGAAATAAAGATGACCATGACATAATGATGAAAGGGTCAATTCATAAAGAAGGCATAGGAATCATAAATGTACATGCACCAAACTACAGAGCTACAAAAATAAAAGAGGCAAATGCTGATGAAACAGAAAGGAGAAATAGGCAATTCTAAAATTTTATCTGGAGATTTCAACACTCTCCTTTCATTAATTGACAGAACAAGACAGACATTAGGAAGGATATAGAACATATAAACAACACTTAGAACTAATTGATCTAATTGAAATTATGCCCACCCCATCCAAAGACAGTAGGAAACACGTTCAACACCCTTCTCAGCAACTGATAAAAGAAGTAGACAGAAAATCTTCAAGGATATAGAATCCCGAACAACACAAGAAACCAACAGGATTTACTTGTCATAATAGATTTCACATAACAATAACATATTATAATTTATTTCTCTTCTACTCCTACAACAATCAAGGCATGTGGTCTATCTTGGAGTATGATCCATGTGCATTTGAGAAGAATATATATCCCACTGTATTTGGGTGTATTATTCTTTATATATCTATTAGGCCTGGATCCTCTAATGTATCATTCAGAGTCTTTGTTTCTTTATTGATTTTCTGTGTAGATGTTATGTCTAATGGTGATAATTGTGTATTAAAGTCCCCCACTATAATTGTAGAGGCATTTATGTCTCCACTTAGCCTTTCCAGTGTTTGCCTTATGTATTTTGAGTGCCCTGATTAGATGCATAAATGTTTATGATTGTTCTTTCTTCTTGTAAGATTACCCCTCTTACTAATATACAGTGTCCATCTTTGTTTCTTGCAATAGTTTTGCATTTAAAGTCTATTTTGTCTGACATTAGTATAGCTACTCCCGCCCTTTTTTGGTTGTTGTTTGCTTGTAAAATTGTTTTCCAGCCATTCACTTTCAGCCTCCTTGAATCTCTGGGTCTTAGGTGGGTTTCTGATAGACAACATATAGATGCGTCATATCTCCCTATCCATTCTGCCAATCTATGTCTCTTGACTGGTGAGTTTAAGCCATTAACATTCAGTGTTATCTCTCTCAAGGAATTTCTTACATCAGCCATATTTTCTTTGAGTTCATGTATGTCATACATTGTTTTTATTTCTCCTTTTGTCCTTTCAGTTGCTCTTACACTCTCCTCTAACTCTCTCTCTCCTGTTTTTTTTTTCCTTTCAACCTGTAGAACTTCCTTTAGTATTTCTTGAAGGGCAGGTTTCTTATTGGCATTCTCTCTTAATTTCTGTTTTTCTGTGAATATTTTAAACACTCCATCATTTTTGAATGCCAGCTTTGCTGTATAGAGAATTCATGTCTGGAAGTTGTTTTTTTTTCTTTTTGTACCTTCAGTATGTCATACCACTGTCTTCTTGTCTCCATGGTTTCAGATGAGAAATCAGCACTTAATCTTATTCAGCTTCTCTTGTATGTGATGGTTCTCTTTTCTCTTGCTGCCTAGAGCATTTTTCCTTTGTCTTGAGAATTGGACATTTTGACAAGTATATGTCTTGGAATAGGCCTATTAGGATTTATACTGTCTGTGCTGTGCTTCCTGGGCATGGAAATCCATCTCCCTCAATAGGGTTGAAAAGTTTTCAGCCATTATTTCCTTCAAAACTCCTTCTGTTCCCTTTTCCTTCTCTTTTCCCTCTGAGTTGCCTGTAATGCATATGTTTGTGCCTGTTTTGATGTCATTTAAATCCCTAAGTCCCTGCTGGATTTTTTCTTTGCATCTATTTGTTCTACTATCTGTTTGATTTCAGATGTATTGTCTTTCACAGCACTACTTCTTTCTAGATGGTAAGAAATAGATGGATAGATGATATAGTAATAGATATATATGACTACAAAAGGAAGGAATAGAGAAGTTTGTTTATTGGTATACTTTACTTATTCTTTTCAAAAAAGAATCCATAGGTACAAATCCAGATTCAAACTTAAGATACCCGCAATAATTTCTTTCCCCAAATCAAATTTGTAATCTTGTAAAGACTCCACACAGATTGTCAAACTCTCCCCTGCCCCTTATAAGTTGACTTCAGTTCAGGAAGACAAATGAATATCTGTGTTTGTGTTTCTGAAGAAGTCAGTTTCTTAGCACTGTAGGTGAATTGGTCTGTGACTATTTCATTCAAAAAAACTGGGAATAAAAAATTACCTTGATAAACTGACATTTATAATTTCCAAAGTCCTTATATTAGCTGAATACATTCATCGTAAATGGAATTTTTTTTTCAATTCCTCTTCAGGTTGTTCATTAGGAGTATATGGAAACAATACTGATTTTTGCATGTTGACATTATATTCCACCAAATTACTGAATAGTTTATTAAATCTGGTAGCTTTTTTTGTGAATGTTTCAGGATATTCAATAAATAGGATTATGTCATAGGCAAATAAGTATGGTTTACTTCTTCCTTTCCAATGTGGATATCATTTATTTCCTTTCCTTTCCTAATTGTTCTGACTAGATCATGTAGTACAATGTGAAAAACATTGTTCGCAGTGGCCATCCATGTCTTGCTCCTGATATTTGAGGGAAAATTTTAGACTTTCACAGTTGAGCATGATGCTTGCTGTGGATTTTCAAATATGCCCTTTATAATGTTGAAAATTTTTCTTCTATTCCTAATTTTCTAAGTGTTTTTATCAAGAAACTATGCTGGATTTTGTCAAATGTCTTTTTTTGCATCACTTGAGGTTATCATGTATTTCTTTTTCTTCATTCTATTCATGTGTTGGATTACATAAATTGATTTTCTTATGTTGAAACACTCTTGCATACCTGGGATAAATCTCACTAGATCATGGTACATAATTATTTAATATGGTGTTGTCTTCAGTTTCCTAGTATTTTTTTGAGGATATTTACATCTATATTCATAAGGGATATAGGTGTATAATTTTATTTACTTTTGATATCTTTATTTGGCTTTGGTATTATGGCAGTATTGGCCTCTTAGGGGGAATTAAGGCATTTCCTTCCTCTTAAATTCTTTGGAGAGTTTGAGAAGAATTGGGGTTAATTCTTCTTGGAATGCTTGGTAAAATTGACCATTGAAGCCATCTTGTCCTGGGCTTTTCTTTCAAGCAAGTTTTTATTAATAATGAAATCTCTTTATTTTCTATAAGTATATTTTGATCTTTTATTTCTTCTTGAATCAGTGTAGGTAGATTTTCTGTTTCTAGGAATTTGTCCATTTCTTGTAGGTTATCTAATTTGTTTGCATACAGTTGTTCATAGTATCCTGTCTGTGATAAGTTCATGTATAAATTTGGCTAGTTTATGGTGTCCAATTGCTTAGTCAATCAAACACTGTCCTGATTATTACTGCAAGGGTATTTGTGGATAAAGCAGCCAGTTGATTGCCTCTATGGCAGTTGCATTTACAATCACAAAAGAAGATAGCCTTCAACAATGAAAGAAATCTCATCCAATAAGTTGAAGGCCTTAAACTGAGACCTTATGATTTCAGCAGTCAGAAAGAACATTAGATTGGGCTTTCCAGGATAATCAATTCATCTAAAATTTCATTACCTTAGTCACATCTGCAAGGCCCTTTTTGCCCTGATATGTAATATATTCACAGATTCCAGGAATTAGGACATGCCCATCTCTAGGAGGCCATTTTCTCCTTTAGCACAATCTCCCAATGAAATATTGGTGCCTCTTTTACATGATCTTCATTTAATTGGATCCTTATAAACCATAAATCACTCACAAATGTCTCATATAGCACTACTTTACATAGTAAAGCTAATTAAGTAACTCAGGACTCATACTATACTTTGTTCTTGTTAATTGATAAGTTTTGTGTTACCAGATGTTAATAAATGAAGTAGATTATTTCTGACTACCTCAAGCACTCAAGACATTCACTCTTGTCCAGTTTGACTGTGCCTTCAACTCCTCACTTGTCATCCTGGTGATATAACTCTAGTTGTTCCTCTTCAATGCTTACTACAACATCTTCCATAGCTTTTTGTATACTAAGACTTTTTATCATCTTCTTAGCTAACTCTGACCAAATTTCTACTTGGCTACCTGGTAAAGAATGTGAGCATTGCAACACAAGAGAGAAAGTGACTTGGTAAATTCCCTTCTGTCAATAAAGAGAAGCCCAGTTGAACTGCAAATATTGGAGGGTGAGCTGTTTTTAGTGACAGACATCCTCGTGATTGCTGATTTCTACATGATTTCTCTTAACAGGTATTACATGACACTTGGTCCTTGAAATTGAGCAGAAAAAAATTTATACAAACTGCTCAAAATTTTGCCTTTTAAATATGAAAATCTTGCCTGAATTTAATTGGAAAATGATTATTTTTGATGTTTTTACTATGTTTTATCCTGACTCTTAGCAGTATGATTGTGTGTTCATTGAACATTATTGGAGACTGATTGTACCAAAGCCAAAAACAGAGGACTAAGGTAAGATGCATGGATCGTTTCCAAAATTATATCAGATATTGTTAGGTCTTGGTTAAGAGGGGGAATGGCATAGACAAATAATTCATTCATAGTATTTGCATTTCATGTAGGAAAAAATTATAAGATTTCCTACATTGGGTTTTTATCATGGATATATGAATTTAAAGAAGTTCACTTTCTCTTGTCTAATCCAATATTCCCTAGTGTCGTAAATGAATATGTACCCAGGAGAGACATATGAATAGAAGATATAACAAACCTATAGTGAAACATTATCAAATGGACCACACTAATCTTACTGAATAAGAATCAGCAAAAACATTTATGACATCCAAGCCACACTCACAAATACACAATTTCTTTACACTAGCAAAAAGACTAATCCAAAGTGAACAGGAAATTTGTTTTAAGTGGACTAGTTTTTAACTGATTGTGGAGTTTCCTGTAGGCAAATAAAAATACACAATAATGTCAGATAAGCACTTTATTATATATAATTATCTGTAGTATATCTATAATATATACTATGCTATATATTATATAATATATAATAATATACTTGCTACATAACATCTAATATGTAAGCTATTTTACATATTATAGCACAGTATTGCATATACACACATATATATTTCATCTTATAACAAGTGAGAATTTCTGAAATTGCCACCAGAAAAAAAAAGCTCTTTATCACATTAGTTGGTATCATTTGAAGACTTAGAAATAACACACTCAATGTGCTAGAAAAGTTTTTCAAAAATATACTTGTAATCAGAAAGTCTCCACACTGGTATAATGATAAGAAATCTTTCATTTCTGGGGGAAATTTTTCTATAGGTCACCAAATGTACTACAAAATGTGCACATCTGTCTGTGAAGACACTACTTTTCAGAATTTAAAAACTTCTGCCCCCAAAGAAAACTCTAACACTTCTAAAATTTCACAAATCTGATAATTTTATATATACCCTTCAAAATTATTATATATTTATACACACATGGAAAACAAATATTTTTGAGGCAGTTCAAAATGCCAAAATACATGCACACTTTGAAGCAGAAGCTTTATACCAAATACCACTGCTAAGAAGATTGGCCCTTTATTATACACTGGTCAGATAAACATGTGTGTATATGATGAAGTATTATTTGTGCACTTCTCAAACTATAATGAAGCAATACAAGAATAAAAAACAAATAAATAAATAATTAATAATGTCTTTCTTCAAGTTTGGGTTAGAAAAATAATATGGTAAGGAACACAGCCATTTTCCCAATGCTTGTTTTGCTTATGAGATTCAATCTACAAAATTATTAGGAAGTCTTAAAAATATATTAAATTTAAATCTCCCCCATTTTGCTACAAAGGTGTAATTGTGTCACAAAAATCTATCAGTGCAGTCATAGAGGAGAAAGTAAGTTTTCATTACATACTCAATTTTGATCTTTCTGTCTTTCACAAAATTCTTGGATTAGTAGTAAAGAAATGAAGTAGTTCTGATTCAAAGAAACTTCTAGATTGATACAATTATTAATGGGATTTTACTAATTATTAGGGGATAAAGTACCATTGAGTCCAAAACATAATTGCCAGTCATGTAACTCTTTTATGAGCTTACTCCAATGGCAGGGGAAAATGGTACCAGAGATTATGGGGTTTGGAAAGAAATGTGAACAGATCTACCATAACTTTAATTTTTATTACAAGCATTAATTATATCCTAGAAGGACACTGGTATCTTGAATGGGAAGATCAACATGCAGAGAGTTTGGGGGGATTAGAGTTCCAAGGAAATAAGCCACTAACTATTTTGCAGTTTCAAGTCTTTATGCTGAAATCCTTTATATCCCCCAAGGGCTCATCCATTGTCAGCCAATTGTTTGGTGAAATGAGGCTTTGCAATACCTAATTACTACTACTATCTTATGGATAATTATTTTCAGTTTTCAAATATATTTTCTTTAGAGAGGTTTTATGACAAATGTTATTATTGTTAAGAAGATAATATTTAAATGGCCCTTTAGAACAGAAGTAAAGAGACAAACTTTTATATACAGAGTGCTCATCCTCAAATATACTGAGGATAAATTTGTTTGGAATATAGTCAAGAAAGAGATAAAATATCTAAAGCAGATTACTTTAGGACAATAATTGCTAAGAATAGCATGGAAATAAGTACAAAATAAACTGGCTGAGACTGGTGCAAAGTTTCTGTTATATCATGTGCTCAGACAGGAACTTGCAAGTAAGAAAATTAAATCCATATATGCATTCCTTTTAGGAATATGATTTGAGTAATTCTACATAGGGTCATAATGTGTTAAAATATGATTCCCAATGCTTTAATATCTCTAGGTTTTGGCAAGAGTTTGAAGTAGAGCATAGTAATATACATTTAAACATTCAATTATTTAATCATTTGCTCAACAAATATCCACCTACTGACCAGTTTCTATGTTGTAGATACAAAAGAGAATGATAGCAAATACAAGTGGAAGATTTTAACAATTATTTTGGAAAATAGTCTTGTACAATTTCTAGTGTATTTAAGCTAAACTTCTTAGAAGCTTGACTTGTATTCATAGCTTTTAAAGGGAAAATATGATGAACATTACTATTTTATTTATGAGACATTTATTCTTTACACAAGCCATTTTGAAGGTAGATAAATATGCCTAGTTTATAGCAAGCACAGCATATTTCAAGCTAACTCTTTAAATTACATGCTCAGGCAGAAGTGATTACTTGGCAAAGGAGTAATATAGAAATTTTAAATGTTTCTTTGAAAATTGTGTGACCAAAAGTTAAATCAACAACAATTAAGCTCATCACACTATTTTTAAGTAATAATTTTCTTAGTGCTGTTATAACATCCTTGTTCCTAAGGCTGTATATCATGGGATTAAACATTGGAGTCATGATGGTATAGAAAAGAGGCAGCAGTTTGTCAGTTCCTGCAGAATGATTGGATTTGGGCCTTAAATTGGTGATGGTAGCAGATCCAAAGAATAAAACAACAACCAGAATGTGGAAAGAACATGTGGAGAAGGCTTTGGCTGGTCGTTGTGCTGTTGGCAATCTCAGAATGGTTTTGCTATAGGAAGCAAGTATCAACATAAAAGGAATTGAAATAAACAACATAGTTACTAAATAGACAGATAACTCATACATTGATGTGTCCCCACAGGCCAGCTTGAGAAGGGGAGGGATGTCACAGAAGTGGTTAATTTGGTTAGAATCACAGAAATTCAGTGAGAAAGTTTGACATGTTTGCTCTATCTGGACTGGGATTCCACTGACCCAGGAACCAATTGCAAGCCAAATACAAGTTTTTTGGTTAATGACTAGAGGATAGTGTAGTGGATTACAGATGACCACGTAGCAGTCATAGGCCATCACAGCCAGGAAGAAACATTCAGTGGTTCCCAGAATAAGGACAAAGCACATATGCGTGGCACATTTCACCTTAGAAATGCTTCTCTCCTGAGTCCAAAGGTTCACCAGAATTCTGGGAAGAGTGACAGACACATAACAGATTTCCAATGAGGAAAAATTTGCCAGGAAAAAATACATGGGTTTCTGTAGTGTAGAGTCAAGCCTGGTTATTATGATTATGAGGCTATTTCCAATTAAGATAACCATGTAAATGACAGAGAACACTCCAAAAAGAAACCCTTGAAGATTAGGAAGGTCAGAAAATCACAAGAGTACAAATTGCATTACTATGGAAACATTGCCTTATAGTTTTTTCTCTTCATGTTTCATCTGTAGGAATGATTTAATCAGAAATAAAAATCACTATACTTTAATTGGCTTTTGTTTTCTCCTGTATAATTTTAGTACTGTATGTCCACCAATTTTACCAAATCCCTATAAGAAAAAATCTTATACCTACCAATGGCTCTACATGTCCATAAGAAAAATGTCCCTTAAAAAAATCTTAGAGTTATATTTCCTTTTTCCAGGTGATGACATATGTGAATTTAAATTTTGCTAACTATTTGAATACTTGAAATCCCAAAATCTGAATTCATGTTCAATTGTAATAATGATTCCATTCTTTCAACTGGCCATGCTTCTCTCCTCTCAATTGTTTTATTCTATTAACAATTAAAATTAAATTTCATTGTGAGAGTAAATAGTTTGTAAGCCATCTAAAATAGTTTTGCAAATGAAGCATTCAAATATATTTAATTAAATTTTGGTGGCTTTCCTGTAGTATCTCCAAATTCTTTAGCATTATGAATATCTAGCCTCTTTTAGTAAAAAAAAAAAAAAAAAAAAA
>JAQZBX010107671.1:0-10634 GCA_029593785.1 Cabassous unicinctus
TTGGAATTGCTGGGGTCCCCATTTTGGAAAAATGACTGCTGTAGTGTGGAAGGTGAACTGGAAGAGGAAAGGACCAGAAGCAGGAAAAATGGTCAGCAGCTAGAGGTGGCCTTGCTCACCTTTCAGGGCTCAGAGGCTCCAGAGTCCAGGTTGGAATCCTCCCAGCCAGTAGAGGTCCCCACACTAACACGGTTCTATGGGCTTCGGATTGTTTGCTCAGAGCTGTCCTGAGAGGAGAGGTTGGGGTGATTCATTCATTCACCACTCCTCACAGCTCACTTAGAGCTGTGGGCCTTGGAGGCTGTGGTAATGCAGCCCCCAGCAGATGCCTTGAAGCTGGTTGTCTTAGCTAGTTCCAAGGAGTCAGTTTACTCTGTCATGGGCCAGGTTTCCACCTTGTGAAGTAAGCAGGAGATTAGCACCTCTCTGCCATTTTATCCTGAGTCGACTGCCAGTCTGAGGATTCCGGCAGTTGCCTTCTGGCAGTTGTAACTTGCTGAATCCTCTGCCACCTGCTCCAGGGACCTTAAAGAGCAGCTTTCTACCCAGGACCAGTGTCCCAGGGCAGGAGGGGGAAATAGATCCTTCAGTGTGTTCTTTTCATCTCCTCCTTCTGGGTGGTTTGGGCCTTTTGAAGTAGGCCCTGAGGAACCACAGCTTGGGTCTAAGCAGCCAGCAGCTTATCACATCTGGTGATCAAATCTTCAAAGGCTCTTCCTGAAGTCTGGATTTATGGGGGTCAAATGGATTTCACCTGGGGAGGGGCTTCCACTTCAGCTCTGGACATAGGGAGAAGGCTGCCTCTCTTCCAGGGGAGGCAGTTTTTTTGGCATTGAGGAGTCCTCTAACTAGGGACCCCCACCCACCCACTGAGTCTCCAGAGTTCTTTGTAAGGGGAGGGGGAAGAAGAGAATGCCTGCAGCCTCCTGCTCACATTCCCAGACACCGACTCATTGTGCCGCCGCCACTGGAACAGCAGAGCTGTGTGAAATGTCAAGAGGAGTTACGCTCACAGGCTCCCTGGCCCTGGTCTCTTTGTGGCTTGCTCTTTCTTCCATTGCACTGAGTTCATCAGATGAAAATCAGAGGGTGCAATTAGAAGATAATTTGCTAGTTCCAGACTTAATTTGGGGCCCCATCTTGCCTGATTGAATTACAGCACAACATAACAGATTTTTGGTGAGAAATAGGCTCTGTGGTTGGGAGAAAGAGAGCTCCAGCTGTCCAGCTGGACAGCCCTTAAGGTATCCTGTGTGTTGAGCTCACCCCAGCTCTGCCTTCTCTGGCTCCTGTGTGGCCCCTAGGACAGGGTCCTGATTTCCTCAGGGCCAGCTCAAGAGGTTTCAACGCAATTTGAGACCCAAAGAAAACAGGGAGCCCTTCACCACCTCATAGGGCTAAAAAATGTTGAAGGTATTTTGAAAAATGTTGGAGGTATTTACAGACTTAGCCAAGGCCCGGACAGAGGCAGTGACTTGCTGAAGGCCACAGAACTAGCTCATAGTGGTAGTAACAATAGTCTTAATGACATTAACAGCAAACATTTATCAACCCCTAATGTGCTTCAAACTCTGTGCCAAGGGCTCTACGTGCAGTGGATTGTCACACTCAAGCCCAGACAATCTGGCTCTAAGCCCAGGCCAGGCTCCACCTTTCACTTATACAGCTGGGTGACCTCAGGCAAGTGATTTAACCTCTCTGTGCATCGTTCCTTCATCTGTAAAGAGGGGGAAATCACAGCTCTTCCAGATAAAGTTGTGTGGGTTAAAATTCATTCCCACATATAAGTGTTACAAGTGTTCCGAGCAGTCCCTGGATCAAGGTGAGTGCTCAGTCCAGTAAAGCTGTCTGTGTGAGGGAGTTGTGTGTGGCGGTAGATAGGTAAGGCTCAGTTCTGCACAATTGCCAAAAGCTGTTTTTCACCATTAGAGGCTCTGTAACAGAGTGGTTGAAAGCTTTGGAGGGGTCTGAAACTATGGCCTACTGTCTGTTTTTGTCCAGCCTATGGTTTCTATATTTAATCTACAATTTTAAATAGTTGGTAAAAAAAACCCAAACAGTATTTTATGACATGTGAAAGTTACTATGAAATTCAAATTTCAGTGTCCATAAATAAAGTTTTATTGGAACACAGCCATGTCTGTTTGTTTACATTTTGTCTATGGCTGCTTTCACACTACCACAGCAGAGTAGAGTACCTGCGACAGTCTGTGTGGCCTGCAAAAAAGCCTAAAATGTTTGCTATTTGGCCATTTATAAAGAAAATATGCTGATCCCTCCCTGGTCTAGAGTCAGACAGACCTACATGGTTTGAAACCCAGCAACAGCACCTACCAGATGTTTGTTCTTGGGCTAGCAACTTAACCTCTCAGACCCTCAGTTTTCTCATCTGTTAAGTGGGGATGATAGCACCTACCTCATAATGGGTTGGCAATTTAAGGATGATAGATAAGAGATGTAGAGCATTTAACACAGGGCCTGAGCATATAATAAGTGCTCAGTAAATGTTCCTTATTAACCGGGTGCAAACCCAATCTTTCTCATCACATTCACTGTTGTCCCTGTGCCGGATTAATGAAGGGATGGGGAAAGGCAAACCCAGTCAACACTTTTACCACAGACTCTTCTGCTGTGGTTTGGAACAGGATGGCAGCTGGAGGGTGTCTCCTCGTTCTTTCCAGTGGAGAGGAGTGTGGGTGAGAGCCGACGTTACTTTCCAGAGTTCAGCAGTGAGCTCTGGATGTGCCCCAGTCTTCTCTAGCAGCTTTGCTTTTCCCATCAAGGTCAGGAAAGCAGGGAGATAGGTTTAGAGGGACTTCCTGATGGTGGGTTCTGGTTTGGTCATCTCTGAAGCTGGGGTTCTCCAGATCCCTAGGTTCATCATTCTTACAGGCACCTGAGGCCTTGTCCTCCATTATGCCCCATTTTTCAGGTTGAGAAGGATGGTTACCATGGAAACTTTGGAAGAAGCACCACTGCCCACTGAGGCTAATGGATGGCATTCTGGAAAAGAGAGAGAGAGAGAATCAATATAGGGGGACAAGTGACCCAGGCTCCAGTCCTTGTGCTCGCTTTCTGAATTTGCAAAAGGCTTTGAGCCAATTGTTTTCCCTTGAAGAAGCAGGATGAAGCCAGTGGCTGAGAGCTCTAGCATCACATGGGTCTAGGTTTAAATCGCAGCCCTGCCACCAACTGGTTTTTTGACCTTCCTAATCTCTCTGTACCTCACTTTCCTCATTTATAAAATGGGGTAATTCCTACCTTGGAGAAATAAGAGTGCATATTCAGTGTTTGGCACACGAAGTGTCGGGGAACACTGTGGGCTTTAGTTTCCTCATCCGCAGCCCCCACTGGCCAGTGGGGCTGTCCCTGAGCCCAGCAGAGGGGAGGGATGAATGGGGGCCCTGGTGCCAGGACACAGCAGGTGCCAGCCCTGAGCCAGGGTGGCTCTCCTAACCTGCCTCTCCTGTGCAGCTGGAGCTTTTCTTCACCTCCAAGCTGAGTTAGCATCCTCGGGGCTGCTCTTCGGGCAGCTTGGGGATGGACGCTCAGCAACCCCGGTATTGTCTGCAGCGGCGCCTGCCGACAGCCTCTCTCCAACCCAGCTCCACCCCTTGCCTGCAAGGTCTGTTTCCTAATAGCTGCTCCAACCACACACCTCGGTTCCATGAGGAGCCCCTCCTCTTCCTCCCTCCCTCCCTCCCTCCCTCCCTCTTTCAGGGGTGGGACTGAAGAAGAAAGCTAACTTGACAGTAGCGTTTCTTTCTTAGCTAGTCACCGGCCCCTGCCCAGAATCCCTGTGTGTGTGTGTGTAGCCTCCACAAGGAGGTGGTTCTCCCGGAGTCCCGAGGGGCCGCAGAGCTTCTGAGAACTGGGGAGGAGCCGTCCCAGCCATGAGCCCCAGCGGGAATCTGCCAGGGGGCGAGTGGCCTGGAGTCCTCACGCTCCTCCGGCTGCTCCAGAGGGAGAGGTGAGCGCTTGGCAGCCGCCTGCAGTCGAAGAGCCGGGCCTGTCATGGTGGCTGTCTGCAGCCGGCCTGAGGCACTCCCAGACGGGTTTGCAGCTGAGCCTGTTTATCTGGTGTGGGAAGAAGATGGGAAGTTATTTGTCAGTCCCGGCTTACTTCACCTCCAGAGACCCCTTTCGGTAAGTTGGGCTCCGAGCCCCCTGCCCCCACCTCCTGGCCTCTGGTCCTAAGGGGAGGTAGAGGCCCCCTGGGTCTGCTTCTCAGACCTTACTGCTCGACCACTGGGTCTGATAGGCAGAAGCCAGTAGCTGAACTGGCCTGGTGAGGGCTCCTCCACAGGATCCTGGGAATGCTGAGGTAAAGGATAAGCCCAGGAGAAAGCTCCTGGGGAGCTCTGTTTCCCCTTCCTTCCCGTACACACCTGAAAGAGCCTCCAAAAGATGCTGCTGACCCTGGCCTGCTGTGCCCCACCTGTGGGCCATGCTGCCTACCCAACAAGCAGGATGGGCAGGTTTGGCCCAGTAGTGTGGATGCAGGCAAGGCCTGGGTGTGGGCAGCCTGGCACACAGTAGGCAGGCACATTGGCCTCTGGCCTTGAAGGGCTTCCAGGACATGTACAGTTGGCTTTGGAGTGTTCCTGAGCTGCTGGGCTGGCCCCCACACTCCTCATCCCCAGGCCCAAGTATCCTTGTGCCCCCTGTGGGAAAGGCCTGGGACTCCCTGTAGGGCTTCTCAGAGGGAAGTGTGGAAACTCTTGTCCACCTCTGATTTACCTTTCTTTTCTCTCCACCCCACACCACTCCCAACAGAAACTCCCCAGGGGGTTTCTGGCCCTCCGGGTCCCTCCTGAATGGAGCCATTCCTATCTGGGGTGGGGCTTGTTTTCATTCTCTGGGAGCCACCTGTTGTTCCCAGGGCTGCCTCCCCCTCACCAGTGCCCCTGGTCAACTTTCCCTGTCAGGCTTCCCAACCCAGCCCCAAGCCCAGATCTTGCTGCTGGGATACTAATCAGAGGAAGCACCATGTGATTTCACTGAATTACTTGGACCGTAGTAGAATGGTGGGAAGCATCGAGATTGGGGAATGGAGAGGGTCCTCCATGCTAAGTCTACCAGGCCTAGGCACTTTATCCTTTAGTCTCTCAACAGCCTAACGAGATTATATGTATCCCCATTTTAAAGAAGAGGCAGCAGTTTTCAGCGAGGTTTACATGTGAGGTCTCCCCTGCCAGCTTTTTCTAAGTTTCTCTTATCCATCAGGGGATTGCACCTGCTTCTGTCCGTACCCCTCCCCAAGAGTGTTCTCAGGCTTGCTTTCCTCTCTCAGCAGAGAGAGCCGAAAAAGGGCTGCCATAGCTTGCCTGGCATATTGAAGGGATGGCAGAGATTCTTTTCTGAAGAACCTATGGGAATCGGTCTTAAGTTTAGGAGGCAGGTTATACTGTGTGGCATCAAGAGCCAAGAGGGACCTGGTGGTTGAATAGGGAACCAGTAGTTTAGGCCAGGGTCTCCCATTAATCCATCTCACCCTTAGTCCTGGAAAGGTAGCTTGAGAGAGGGATTGTTCCCTTAGGAGCCAGGAATGCTGTGCCCCTTTTCATCTTTGGGGCCAGAACACAGCTTCGCAGCAGCTGGAACAAGAGCCAATAATGCAGCTCTTAACATGAACCTTTGAGGGCTAGGCCACTGCTGCCAGGTCTGGCTGTCCTCTGTCTTTGTCAGCCTCTCTGGGGAACCTGATGACTCTCCCTTCCCCAACCCACCCCCAGCTCTGTTTGCCCAGCTGGAGTCAGGGGGCCTGACTGATTGAGTAACTATAGGCCCTCTCCCTGCTAATGGGTGGCCACATTCTCCTGAAGCTGCTTCTGAAGAGACCATGGACACTTGGTGTCTGAGCCCCCAGGAGGGACCCCGCATACCCACTGCTCTCCCAGGTATTGGTCTAATCAGTCACCACCCTCACTGCTAGTCAGAACGCCACATCTGCCATCAGCCCTTTCCCTATTACCGAGCCACCCTCAAGGACTCCTCTTGGATCAGGTGCCTCTCTGTTCCCTCCCTGGGCCTCAGTTTCTTCCTCTGCAAAATGTAGGAGCTAGACTTCCTGTGCTTCTGAAAAGGGCCCTTGCCAGATTCTGTGGAACAAGTTAAGTCCTTGACCCCAGATTTCTGGAGGAGTATAGAGTACATAGGAGTTCTAGAGCTGTGGTTGCAAAAAAAGTGATGCAACCAGATTCCACGGGGACGTGATCAGGCGTGACAGTGTGTGAGGGCAGGAAGAGGGGGCAGGGAATGAAGAATGTAATTTCTGTGTCCTGTACACTCCTACCCTGAAGGCCACACTCAGCAGAGTGCACTGTCTTCCTCTGCCCTGCGCTTCCTTCATTCATGTGAGGGATGAAATGCAGTTACAGGTAATGCTCTAAAAAAAAAAAGAACAACAAAAATTTTAAATTGAAATTTACAGAAGAGGTAAATTAGGGAGCTATTTTTGACACTTTTAAAGGATTTTTCTTTTTATAGAATTTCCCTTAACATCCATCATTGGTTTAATGAACTTGGTTTATACATTATCTCTTGAAGAAAACAAGTGTGTCTTTGTATTCTAAAGCAACCCATGTTTAAAGGGAAGAATTATTCTTAACGCTGTCCAGCTTAGCAGTCACCTTTGGCTGCTGGCTTACATCCTCTGAGCCTCTTTCTCCTTGTCTGAAAAATGAAGAGCTTGGATCAGGTGAACGGCTCCTAACTTCACAACGCATAGGGCTCCTTGGAGGCACACCAGCTCTTTTTCATTTTTCCAAATAACAGGAGTTATCCTTACCTTTAACTTCAGGTAAAGGTATCTTACCTTTAACTGCACAAGTTACTTGAAACAATAGGCTTCTGGGCTTTTGGTTGGAACTGAATCAACATAACTCTGGTAATACTTATTTCTTGCTCATCAGAGGCTAGTTATGTGTTTGGTTAGTTTTTTTAAACAGAGTAACAATGTATTTCATAATAATTACAGCCTAATTGACAAACTTTTTATCCACAGGGTCTGTAGGTAAGAGGAGTAATAAAAGGATTTTTGATGGCACAAGGCTGGGTTCTGGACCAGAGTCTCTAGGCCCCTGAAACAGCCACCCTTCTGAGCCCTGGGGAGAGTTGGCATTAGCAGTCATGGTGCTCTCAAACCGTAGCAGAGGGAGTTGCCCATTCACCCATTCTCCTGTTCAGCCCAGTCAAGAGCTCAGAAGCAAGGGACTGGTCAGAGGGAAGAAGCTTTTCTCCAACTGTTTGTTCAGGAGGCTAAGGATGAGTGCATCCAGCCAGGTCTTTACCAGGACAGGGGAGGGCTTGTTCTTTAACATGTATAAATCTACTGAAATAGTGACACTTTTGTTCCCTTAACCCCATGAGGTTGAACATTTACCTGAAAACATTTGGTGTGAAGAATTTGGGTGTGATTGAGGGCGGGGCCTATATGCTATCTTACTTGACTTCTCCCAGCATGGGGCCTTGCCTGCTTGTTCTTACACATCCTAGATGCACAGTAACTATTTCCTAATGGATAAGAATCTACTGGTTTCGAAATGAGCCAAGATGCAGGTCCATACTGCCTGGATGTGGGAGGGAAAGGGCTCTGTCTACATTTGCCCTTGGGTTCTCAAATTGAAGCTGGGAGAGGGGAGCACTTACTGGGCACATGCTGTGAGCCAGGCATCATGCTAAGCATTTGTGCCTAATAAACTCTCATATCATCACCAACGTACAAATGAGGAAATTGAGGCTCAGAGTTGTGAAGTAACTGGCCTAAAGTGACAGACAGAGTAACAAGTAAGTGGCAGAAAAGGAATATGGACCCTGGTCTTAAGAGTTATTAGAAAGAATCTCAACAACTGATTTTTTTTTTCTTTTCTGTGTGTTCTCTGCTGACTCAAAAGGCCTTACTCACTGAACCAAACTGACTCCTGGGTTCAGTTCACTTCCTATCAACCCAGGCTCTGTAATATTTGGGAGAGGAATTTTTGGAGGTCATCCTTAGGCACAGCCTCAGTGCGTGTGGACCTCTCGGTGATCTCCCTAGCTTGAGGGTTTCAGCTTTGTTCACTCTGGCTCCTCAGGAAAGTGTGGTGACGGAAGCCAAGGCCTTGGGTTCAGACCCAGCTCCACCACCTCCACTCTGTATGTCCTTGGGCCTGCAGCCAGGGCAGATTTTGACTTTGACTTGAAACCTTCAAAAATTGAAAACTGGAATTAAAAAAAAAACAACAACCCTGGCTTTGGGAAGATCATATTGTGACCATGGCCTCTGAGAATCTGAGGTGGGATGTTTTTGAGTAGCACCTTACATTTCCAGAGTGTGTTTTGGATTCCTTTCTTTTAAAGGACAGAGACTGCTGGGGAACGGTGCTGCAGAGTAAATGAAGGAGGAGAATTAGCTGTGCCATTAATATTTGGTACCTGGGCTTAAGGAGAAGCAGCACCGCGAAGTGTTAACCCTTGGACGGACAAGAGCTATCAGGGCTTCAGCCTCCTAGTTTTCACAGATGAGAATACTGAGGCCCAGCTGGGTGAGATGTCCTATATCACCCAGGCAATATAATACGGTGGAAATGGATTCATAGCCAAGTACACATAGGTTCTAATTCCAGCTCCATCACTTATGTATTGGGCAACTTTGCAGAAGTGACTTGACTCTGCTTTTCAGTCTTCTAGTCTGTAAAACGGGAATAACTCTACCATCTTGCAGGGTTGTGGTTAGAATTATTAGAGATACTGCAAGGCATCTCATACATTGCCTGGAATATGTTTGGCATTCATAACAGTAGCTGTTGTTAATAGCTAAGGTAGGACCCTTAAATCTTCATGACAATTTCTCCAGTGGCCTAAGAACCCATTTGTATCCTGGGTCAAAACAGAGCTTGGGGACCCACAGCCAGCCCTCCTATTAGTTGTCTGCCTTCCTGTTCTTCGAGGACACCTATGGTGGCAGACTTTGTCGCATAGCTGGTATGCCCTTCAAAGGCATTCCTTGACACAGAGGTATATATTGGTGAGGTCGCTCTCGAGCCAGGTGTTCCTCCCAGCAGGCTGACGTGGCTCTCCTACATGCCTGCACTGGTTTTCTCCCTGCCTCCCTCTCCTGGGCCTGGCCAAGGCTACTTGCAGCAAACAAAAGCAGGATATTGGCAATGGAAAGGAGGACGTGTTCTGGTGCTCCCATGCCCTGCAGCGCACATACCATTGTGAGGGCGTAACAGGGCCCAGGCCTGCAATTGGGTGCAAATATGTCTGTACCAGTTTTCTGTACAGCAGATAGAACAAGGGCAGAGCCTGGTGACCGTGAACCACAGAACCCCTGTGCTCCCATCCAGACTGCTGGTTCTTGCCATTCCCACCATTTTCAGATTAGAAACATTTGCTAAGGGTCTCCTTTGCCAGGCCCTTTGCTAGGTTCTCAGTCCACCAAAAGTAAATGGACCGTGGAGCAGGTGAAGCTCAGTGGTTGAGTGTGTGCTTCACATGTATGAGGTCCCAGGCTCAATCCCCAGTACCTCAAAAAAAAAGGGGGGGGGGCGGAGGGAGTAAATGGGATACTGTTCCTGTCCTAAGCTCTCACATTCTAGTGAAGGAGAAAGACGGGCACCTGGGAGCTTTAAGTCAGAAGGTAGTGCTGGCCCTCTGCTGGGCATCTCACAGTCATTCAGAACCTCATTTAATATTTACTGCTACCCTGAACAGTCGTTGGTGATGATGCCATTTCACAGGTGTGAGGCGAAGATCACTTAGTTGGTAAGTGCAGGTGTTGACATTTGAACCTTAGATCATCTAGTACCTAAGGGTATAAGACAAATGGCCTTCTTGATTTATCTTTAATTTTTCTGCTTTTGATAGGGATATGGTTATAGAAAAGTATGTATTATGGGGAAAATAAGCACAGTGATCGATGACAACAAACATTTAGGTTTGGTGTCAGAGAGACAATTGGGAGAGATGAAGACTGGCAAACCAGAAAGCAAATGCCTCATCTAAAAGGGCCACTGTTGCTCAGCTCCTGCCAATTGTTACTACATTAGAATGCAGGCCCAGTGTTCCTAATAGTCAAAAATCCAGGTTTTTATGTGAGCATGCCAACTTTTAAGTATAGATGGGAGATTTTTTGAGCACCCATACTTAGAATCTTTCTAGACCTGGCTATTTGCCTTATCTTCCATGTGGCCTTGAGCAAAGCCCATAACTAATTTGAGCCCATTTTCATGGCTGTAGAATGTTTCCTTTCTGGGGATTGACTGTCACAATGTGACCTTGAGATGGTTGAGAGAGTCAAAGTAGCAGAACAAGCAGTAAAATCCTTCCAGAGAACCTGACATTTGAGCTGGGCAGAGAAGGCAGAGGAGGGGGACTTACTTGGCCCCAGAGCATTGCCAGGAGCCAGGAAAGTATTGATCCCTTCAGCCCTGATCTTCATATGCCCCAGGGTCCTGGATGTGGTGGAGAGCCATTTTATTTTTTGAGATCTCAGATACAGTGGACATGGGCAACATGGTTTCTGCCATCAGTTGTTTATCATCTGGAGAGTTCTAGGTACAGAGAGTTCAGAGGAAAGATGGTGCAGTAAAGACCTTACCAGGATAAAGTATAGAGTGCAGATTGGAAAGGGTTGTTAAACTAAGCTGGGG
>JAQZBX010107672.1:0-10630 GCA_029593785.1 Cabassous unicinctus
AAAAAGAGACACAGAAGAGAGACAATAAGAGATGCAGCAGACCAGGGAGCTGAGGTGGCGCAAGAGATTGAGCAGCCTCTCTCCACTCTGGAAGGTCTCAGGATTGGTTCCCGGTGCCGCCTAACGGGAAGACAAGCGGACACAGAAGAACATACCGAGAGCAGACAGTGAGCGCAAAACAATGGGGGTGGGGTGGGGTGTGTGTGTAGGAAAAAAATAAACCTTTAAAAAAAAAAAAAGAAAGAAGTGAGTGACATAAGCAAGGCATTTAAGGACAAATACTGTGTGATTCTTCCTATATTAAATATCTGGAAATAGCAAATTCAAAGAAAGTGGATTTGAGGTTACCAAAGGCGGTGGAGAGGGAGAAAGGGGGAGAGTTGTTGAGTGGGGGGTGCAGAGTATTTGTAGATTTTGGAAATTTTGAAATAAAATTTACATATATAGATATAATAATCTGCAACATGAACAAAATGCTAACAGCAGTCTTATCAGAATTGTGGGATTACTACTGGTTTCTCTCTTGTGCTTTTTTGTATTTTCCAAAGTTTATAACCATATTTTATACATTATAATATTTCAATTAAAAAGTCATTTTTTAAAAAAGGGTTCAAGTTTAAGCACTGTAGGACACTGTTTTAGACATTGTGGTTCTGCTGAAATTGGCCAGCAAAGTGCCTCTGATTTCAGGCTGCTGACAAGGGGTTGGTCCTGAACTGTTCCTTGGAGGTCACCACTAGGGGATACTAACTGTGGGGATCCTGAAACAAGTGGGAGGAGTGTACCCCTGCCAGCTGCATTCTTCTCCCCTTTGGAAATTCCAGGAACTCTGGAGAAGGCATATGGCTGGGACAGATGTTGAAGAGATGTAGCAGGTGGTCAGATTTTGAGATATGGTGGGTGCTCTTTTGATTTGATTCTCTCTAAACCAGGAGTCAGCAAACTTTTTGTAAGGGGCCAGTGTTTTAGTTTCCCAGCTGCTAAAACAAATATCATACATACATACAATATCACATCATGTCATACATACAATGGCTTGGGTTAACAACAGGAATTTATTGGCTTCTGGTTTTGAGGATAGGAGAAGTCCAGAATCAAGGTATTAGCAAAGCGATGCTTTTTCTCCAAAGACTGTGGCATTCTGTGGCTGGCTGCCAGTGATCTTTGGTCCTTGGCTTTTCTGTCACTTGGCAATACAAATGGTGGCATCTTCTTTCTCTTCCAGGTTCCACTGATTTCCAGCTTCTTGTTTCTCCCATGGCTTCTCTCTCTGTGGCCCTCTCTATAAGGCTTCCAGTAGTAGGATCAAGACCCATCCTGATTTAGGTGAGCCATACCTTAAGTAAAGTCAGCTCATCAAAAGGTCCTATTTACAAAGGGTCTATGCCCACAGGAATGGATTAAGATTAAGAAGCTGTTTGTCTGGGGTGGATAACTCTGCCACACGGTAAATATTTTGGGCTTTGTAGGCCATACAGTCTCTGTTGCAATTACTCAACTCTGCCATTGTCGTGGCAATCATAGCAACCATAGGAAATACATGTATGAATAAGCTGGTGTGTTCCAACAAAACTTTGTTTACAAAAAAGGTAGTTTGCAGACCCCTGACAACTCCTTTCCTAACTTAGTTTGAGCAGCCAAAGTGACAAGACAGTCCCTATGAACAGATGGGCCTATAATGACTATCATTCCTAAAGCTTTCATTATTCTAAGGGTTGACCCACGTGGTTCTTCCTCCAGAAGAACAGGAAGCCCATTATCATGCTTATGTTTTTAGTCACTTACTATTTTGGTCTTTTCTCCCCAGTTAAACTGTGAGTACCTGAAGTTTGGGAAATGAGTCTGCTTTTTAAATATCATCCATGTAACTCATATAGTGATATATAAATAGGTGTTTGATATGTCCTTGCTGAATACTGAATGAATGAATGAATGAGTGAGTGTCCTCCTTCCCAAGCTGGTGTGGCACCACTTGGGGACCACTCAAGCTCTGTCTGTGCAGATTCCACCTTGAATGGGACATCCTGTGTCCCTGGGGTTGGGTAAAATGACCTGCACAAAGTAGCCCAGCAGAACAGCCAGCAAGCCAGATGACATGACAAAGTATCCTGGGGCTTGGGCCTCATGTCCAGGACTAACCCTATCTTTCTAGAAGATGTCAACAGGAAGAACCACAGAGTAGCCCTAGCCAAAGCCATCCCATTCCAGGGGGTATCTCAGCTCTTCACAGCGACTGCTTTCACAGGAGAGAAGGGTTCTAAGTTGAAGGTGTTGATGATGAGTCCTTGGTCTTGACTCATGGCACTTAGGAACCTCCATGACATCCTGCATCCAGTTGCATTCCCTGAACTCAGTTAAGGCACCAAAGGGAAACACCTTGTCAGGGAACCCTCTCTCTTGCCTAAATTGACCCAGGCTCAATCTTTGTCATGCTACACCAATGCACAGCATGGCAATGAGGTAGAAATTAATAGAAGAAACCCTGCAGCTTCTAGACCCAGGCTCTTCCCCTCAATGGCTGAGTCCTGATGGAAACCACAGCCCAATCTCAGGGTAAGGCTCTGGGCAGGTTTAAAACATTCACTCCCAAAAAGAAGGGAATTTGAAACTGTATACCACAACAGAAAGAGTCTGGGGGTGAAAGCCAGCTCAGAAGATGGATTTTATGCGATGCTAAGAAGCAAATCACTTTGCTGAAATTTATTAAGAATCAGAATACCTAATGAGGTAAATATTTTGCAGAGGTACACCTCGACTTTAAGGTGGGACAGGTGTGTATACACACATGTATGTGTATATAAGTACGGTAAGAAAATATATATGGCATGCACATGCAGCTGATTGTATTTGTTTTTTTAAGTGAGTATTAACAGTCATTGAAAAGAAGTGTGCTCAATGCAGTAATCAGAAACCAAATCCTGGAGTTACATGTCCCCTGCCCTCCTCTCCACTCCCAAGTGACATCACTACAAGTCAGAGATTCTCCACAGAGCCCACAGAAAGCACACAAAAATGAGAAGAAAGAAAAGCTAGATAATAAAATAACTCCAGAGAGAAGTCCCAGGGAAATAAGCCTCTGAGGCCAAAGGCCAGAAGTTCTCTGAGGTCCCAGACACAGATCCTGCTGCTGGCCCTTGCCACACACTCTCAGAGACCAAGAGGCCAGCACGGGCTGGAATGGGGGGCTACTTACACTGTCATTGCTTCCTTTGTTGTCCTCGTACTTGGTTTCTATATGAATGGAGAATTTCGGCAGAAAGGAACACTATGGAAAAAAGTAAATTCTTATTAGCTTAGCATTTTATCTCTTCACATATTCAACAGACACTCTGGAGGCTTACCTGACCATTTGAATGGGAGCCCTGTTCTAGAGAAGAGATGGCACAATACTACATTAATATCCAAATTCAGACGAGAAAGACCACTTTGGGAACTTGCACACAATTCCTTCCAGAATTCAGGCCAGAGAGAATAACCAGCAATGGAAGGCAAGTAGCTGAAGGGGACATTTCCAAAGAGAATATGTCCTGTGAAGCCTATCACCACTTAAAGTGGCCAATTCCAGTGCTGGGGTGCTTACCTTTGGGGAGCAGCTGCTGTGGCTGGATATCTGGGGACCCAGCTCTAATCTTTATAGACATATAAAGATTTTAATATGTAATATAATAATAATTACATTATTAATTATGTTTATTATATTATAGCTATGTATTATACAATAATCATTATATATTATATATATATATTTAAAAATGAAGTTAGAGAGGTGGTACAATAGAACTTTAAGGTCATGAATTTTGAAGACAGACAGACCTGCCTTTTAATTGAGATATGGTGGGTTTAACACTTACTAGCTATAGGACTTTGAAGTCATTTAACATCTTTGAACCCCAGCAGTATTAATACAGGGATAATCATTACTACCTAATAGGAACATGGTGAGGCTTAAATAAAATCATGTGTGTAAAACGTCTGTTTGGGGGCATAAACATTCAGTAATTGTCAGCGATTGGTTGGCAGCTGCAGCTGAGGTTGGCCCTAAAAGGCAACCCTTCTCTTCGCTCACATGAGGGAGAGAAACCCTAAATGCAGCATAGTCCTAATGTCCTGGTCTCACTGAGCCACATTCAACACATTCAGTAGATTTCAAAGTTAAGGTAGCTTGAGAAAAAGATTTTGATGGTTGTTGATTCAACTTCCCTCCTGCTGGCTTTGACCTGGTCATGAACTTTCTCGGCCACCGTGATGGGATGAAGACCAGTAGGTAAAACGGCCATGGAGAACTGCAGGTGTGGGTCCTTTATTTTTCCAACACTCACAGCTTGTACTTGATACAAGGCCCTGTGCTCTAAGAGCTTTCAAGTACCAACTCATTTACTCCTCGCAATAACCCCATGAGGTGGGTACTATTATTATCATTCTTGCTTTTAAGCTGAGGAAATGGAGGCACAGGGAGGTTAAGTAACTGGCCCACAATCACACAGTTAGTAAGGAGTAGAGGCAGGATTGAAAGCCTGGTGGCCTGGTCCCATTGTCCATGCTCTTGACCATTACTCCAATGGTTCTCAAAGTGGGGAACCAGGTACTTATCAGAAATGCAAATTCTCCAGCTCTATCCCAGGCCCACTGAATCAGCAATTCTAGGGATAGGGCCCAGCAACCTGTGTTGGCCTCCAGGGGAAGCTAGTGTGGTGCTCAAGCTGGAAAACCACTGCACTGCACTGTGCACAGCAGGGAAAGGAAACAGAATCCCAAAGTCCACCAATAGCCACCCTCACCACGAGACTTTTATCCTCATGATGACTGTACTCCCCTTTCAGCCCAGCTGAGACCCCCGGTCTCATCTGCATGAGAAGCCAGAGGCCTTGGACATGTCAATCGATAATCCTCCTGACACTACATGCCTGTGCATACTCAGCATTCATCTGTCTTCATCTGAGTGAAACAGGCAATCTGGACCATGACTAAGGAAACACGGAAACAATCAATCCCAGTAATTGCTTTTATAGAGAATGAGGTTCTGCGATTATTCATTAACATCTTCTTTGCTGTCTCCTTGCAAACCTCTCACCTGGTAATTGCTGCCTTCATACCCAGTCCCAGGAGTTCTGAAGGAGTTGCTGCTCATGGCCCAACGAGGTCCTGGAGGATGAAGAGCAGCTGGAAGTCCCACAGCAGAGCCCTCAATTGACAAGTGAACTTGGAGAGGTGCGAGAGACCCTTACAAAAACGTCAGGCCTTTAGGTATGCTGACTTTGTACTTTTTAACCCATAATTCATATGAGTCAATCCACTAAGTGAACAGTGCCAGATGGCAAGTGAATAGAGCCATTCCAGGGTGGGGAGTTGAGTTTGGGTGCATCAGAGTGGAACCCCGCAAGGAGATTTTAGAGGTTGACTCTCTAAACCACTTAACTAAGTCAAACAAATGAATCTTAGCATTTGGGTATTAAACCCAAATATAAAATGCAAAACTCTCATGCAAATTAGCAGATGTTGTTATTTTTTGAGTCTAGGTCTTAGGTTATTTTCATATCAGAATGGCAACCCTGCCACAAGGCTTGGAGTGCACCTGGCTTTGGCAAGGCCCCAGGAGAAATGGCATCAGACAGGCCAACTCCAGACCGGTCAGCATTTTCTCTTTTAGAAGGTGGTTTGGGACTTTCTCTTAGGAAAAGTGATGGCTGGTTCTAGGTGCCCTGGAGTGTGCAGGTATCTCAAGTTAAAATCAGAAGTATCTATGTTTGGGGCATTTTCAGAGCTGTCACTAGAATTCTGATCCTGAGCTAAGCTTCTGCCTCCTCTACGCAGGTTTGCTTCCCTAAATGTCTAACCTGCTAATCCTAGCAGGAGCCTAACTATTAAGTAAGGTCTTTGATTTCTCCTTGGTTGGCTCCCCAGTGGATCTCACTCATTGCAGTTGTCCGAAATCCTTTCCCCTCTCAAGATCTTGTGCCTGGCTTTACCCTTCCTCCCTCTCAGCTGATAATTTTGATTCTTAGTTTAACAAGATGGACACAGACCCTGTGATAGAAAAACCTACAACTCCCCTCTCTTTCATTGCAAATCTTCTGCTTATTTCTTTATGTTTCTTATTATCCTCTGTGAATCAGGCATTCCCTCCTATATTCTAATGGAAAAATAATATAATGAAAAGAACTAAGAGATTGGAGTCAGCAGACCTGGGCTCAAATCTAAGGTGTACTGACTTGGGCAAATTATTTCACCCTGCCCAGCCTCTGCTTCTCTATTTATAGAATGGAGACAATCAGATCTACTCTGTAGGAGCATTGAGAATATCAATGAGATTATATAAGTACACCCCAGGACAATGCCTGGCACATGGTAGGTGCACAGTAAAATATGGCCAATATTTGTAAGGTTCTTCTCTGGAACTTTGTTTCACTAATTATTTGCATGTTCTCTCTGCTTCCTTCCCACAGTCTAAATATACAAGAAAATGGTCATATTCTTAAATCCAAGGTAGGTACAAAGTTCCCTTAATTATGTCTCTTCCTCCATCTACAATCAATTCCCTTTCTATTTTGGTCTTCACAATCAAACTCATTCAAAGGGTGGTCAGTGCTTGCTGTCTTTAATTTTTCACCTCCCACCTATTCTCAACGGGTGCAATATGATATGGAAATGACTGATTATCAGAGAACTACCAAAGCAACAGCACTTCTCCGTCCTCATGCCGTAAAACTCTCTGCATTGTGACATGACTCACTCCTCCTTCCTGCATAGCTGTTCCTTCTGGGCTTCCCCTTCACTTCCACATCCCTTCAAGGTAGGTAGGTGGTCTCTAAACTTCCACCCTTTCCTCTTCTTGCTCCAAACCCTCTCCCCTGGGGGTCTTATCTGCTCCTGACTTTCTCATGACCATTTTTTCTGGATGCCTACCAAATCAACATCTCTAAACCGAACTGCTCTCCTCACATTTCCAGCTGCCGCCTGGGCCATCTCTAACAAGGGCCCCACAGGAACATGCATCTTCAAAGGTCTAAGCTGAACTTGGAATGTTCTCCCTCACCCTTCACATCCAATCAATCTCCAGGTCCTACTGGCTCGGCTTCCCCTCCTTAAGGGAAAGATTGGAGTCTTCTATGTCTGACCCTAATTTTCTTTCTGGCTCTGCCCTGCATTCATTCCATGGGTCAGTCACAGAAGACCACTCCCCATTCTTTTAGACACTCCAGGCTTACCCCCCCTTCCCCTGTCCATTCTCTCAGCTTGAAATTTGAAATTTCCATCCTAAATCTTACCCAAAGACCATCTCAGACACCCTTTCAGAATGATTATCCCACATGGGTAGGCAGCATTCTGTTTGCACCTTTATCACAACACTTTCTTTCTTTCTTTTTTATTAGAGCAGTTGCAGGTTTACAGAAACACTATGCAGAAAGTACAGAGTTCCCATATCCCTCCCCACCCCACCCCCACATAGTTCTCCCTATTTAACATCTAGCATTAGTGTGGTACCTTTGTTACAATTCATGAAACAATATTATTGTAACTATGCTATTAACTTTAGCCTGCTGTTTACATTAGGGCTTACTCTGTATTGCACATATCAGAACCTAAATTCCATCATTACAATGAGCTGCATATGTGTCTGGTTACCGACTAGATGATAAGCTACAATGCTGTTTTACTCATATTCCAAGAGAAGGATTCCTCTCCCACTCCCCACCCCCCACCACCATCAGGAACTTGAGAATATCATAAGCCATGGCCCTCCAGTTACACAGGCATTGAAGCATCTCCTTTAGTTCAAGTTGCTAGGGTTATACCATCTAACCTAGTCAATTCTCAAATACTCAAGGGGAGAAGGGGGCACCTCACTTCACCAACCACAGACTTTCTCAAACTATGCACTATCTCCTAGGGACTCTAACACATTCCTCTAGGTGGGGGGTGGGGGTGGGATTCTGAATCACTGAGGAGATTATTAGGAGTGTAAGCATGTGAAAAAAGGTTGGGAACACTGGTAAACCCATTCTTGAACAGCCTGCAAGTAGAGAAACATCAGGAGTATCCTCCATTGGCTCAAACTGGAGGATATCTAAGGGATTCAGAAGACTCCCATGCAGTCTATGGTACAGTCATTTGGAAACACTGAAAGTTTAACGCTCCATTTGGCCCAAAATAACATGAAAGAAAAACTAAAATAGCTCTGAGAGGCAGAATTCTAGGGCAGACTCCAAGATTCCCACCCCTGATATACCTGCACCATCCTGTCCTCTTCAGAGTGGGCAGGACCTGTGAAAAATGATGATAGTCACTCCCTCAATTGGATTACCAAGGGGATGAGATAGTTACTCTGGAGATAACATTCCATTACATAAGACTTCAGTTTAGAAAAAGCAGAGATTCTTTGGCTGGCTTTGAAGAAGTAAGTTGTCATTCTGTGAAAGGGTCACATAGCTAGGACCTGAGGGAAGCCTATAGAAGCTGAGAAGGACTACAGTCCTACAACCACAAGGAACAGAATCCTGCCAACAACCAGTGAGCTTGGAAGAGGTTCCCAGGCCTTGGATGAGATTGTCATCCTGGCTGACACCTTGATTTCAACCTGGAGAGAGCCTGAGCTAACCTGTGCCCAGACACCTGATCCACAGAAACTGTCAGATAATGAATTTGTGTTGTTTTAGGTCACTCAAACTGTGGAAATTTGTTCTGCAGCAACAGAAGATGAATATAACACCCAGCCTCAAGAACTTGACCACTGCTTCTCTTCATCCCAGGGAGTGCAGAGGAGCTGTGGTATCTGCTGGGAAATCACCCATCTGGCTCTCATCTGAATATATTATCACTCACTTTAAAGTCTGAACATGTAGGGAAAGGGGGATTTGTATTCTTTCTAACTTGGTAGTTGCTCCTATGACACCATCCACTGTGTCAATGGCCATTGTTTCCTGCCCAGGGTGATATTTGCTAGTAAATGATGACACTAAACTTGCTATGAGCTGGTGTCCAGACACGGCAGCAGGAACCCCAGTCCACAGTGAAGCAGGATGGTAGGCAGTTCAGCAGAAAGAATACAGGTTTTAGAGTGAGACATGCTTTAGTTCAAACCCCAGCTACTTTTCTCACAAAACTGTGCGAATTTGGGCAAATTCCTTAGTCTCTCTGAGCTTCAGTTTCCTTATCTATAAAATGCAGACAACCATGCTATGAGTTGAGGATTAAATGAGATAATGAATGTTCAGAGCCAGGCAGTGTTGGGCAGAACAGGTACTTGAGAAATGTTGGCCCACCCCATTGCACCCCTCCCCGGACCACTTTCCATGACGTTCCCATGGGTATTATATGGAGCAGAAAAATAAAGGTGGAGGGGGGCATCCTCTACTACTATTTACAAGGATGTAATGGGGATGGTGGTGGCAACAACAGGCAGGAGACTACCCTGGCATGGGGCGGTAGCCAAGCCACAAAGCAGGTTTGGCCTTTCACTGCTTGGTGTCCCAGGGCTGCCGTAAGTAAGTACCACAAACCGGGTGGCTTAAAACAACAGAAATGTATTCTCTTTCAGTTCAGGCTGGAAGTCCAAAATCAAGGTATCAGCAGGGCCATGCTCCCTCTGAAACATGCAGGGGAGAATCCTTTCTTGCTTCTTCTGGTGGTTGCCTGGAGTCCTTGGCCTTCCTTGGCTTGTAGCTGTATCATGCCAGTCTCTGCCTCAGCCATCACATGGCCTTCTCCCTGAGTGCCCAGGTCTCTATGTCCAAATTTCCCTCTTTGTCTAAAGACACCAGTCATCTTATAATTAGGGCCTACCCTAATCCAGTATGACCTCATCTTAACTTGGTTATACCTGCAGACACCCTATTTCCAAATAAGGTCACATTCACAGGTTCTGGATGGACATGGATTTTGGGGGACACAATTTGAACAAGTAGAGGCTTCTTCACCACCTGCCAGCCTCCATTCCCCCACTGTTCTTTCCCTCAAGGCCTTGCACTCCATTTCTGCACAGGTCTTTCCCTTCCTTAGGTCTTGTAGCTCTCCCTCCTCCACCCGCCAACTTTACACAGGGAAGCAAGAACACTACCAAGATCTGTATGAACTCTTTTCTTTCCTAGATCTAAAGGCTTTACACCCTTGCTCAGAGAAGTTATGAAATAGCATCAAGGAATAGAAGTGGGGAGTCCTGGGAGTCCCACGGGTTCACTCTGCCCAGGGTGTGGCTCAAGGAGTGACTGTGCTCCAGGCAGGGGGTCAGGGCTGCGACTCTGGAGCAGGGGGGAGAGGCCAGGAAGTGCTCCCCTCCCCAAAGCCTGGGGGGATCATCAGTGAGTCACTTCAGCCCCTCCCCAGCTTTGCTTCCTCCTCTGGGTTCATTCCAGATCTGGAGTCCTCCTTCTCATGGTAAAATAAAGCAGAGGAAGAATTATAAAAAAAAATATTCACTTTATGACATTCAGGGTTTTTTTTGTGTGTCCCCGCCCCCACCCACCAAAACTACTAGCAGCACCATGGAGAAATCAAGGAAACAAGGCAGATGTCCTGTCTTTTATTTTCTTGCTTAAATTCTTCCAAAACAGGATGATCTGTAAGACCCTTTTGCTAGTGCTGGCTGCTATCTGTTCCCTGCAGTGACCAGCTTCCTTTCTTTTTTTTTTTTTTT
>JAQZBX010107673.1:0-10631 GCA_029593785.1 Cabassous unicinctus
AGCAATTCCATTGCTGGGTATATACCCAGAATAATTGAAAGCAAAGACATGAACAGATATATGCACACGAATGTTCATAGTGGCATTGTTCACTATTGCCAAAGTTAGAATCAAATTCTAACCCAAGTTAGAATCAGCAGATGAATGGATAAACAAAATGTGGTACATACCTACAATGGACTATTACTCAGCAGTAAGAATGAATAAAGTGCTAACACACGGGATAACATGGATGAATCTTGAAGACCTTATGTTGAGTGAAGCAAGCCAGGCATTGAAGGATGAACAGTACATGACCTCACTGATATGAATTAAGGAAATTTAGTAGTCTCCAAGAACTATTATCTAAAAGATAGGGTTACAAAAAGAGAAAGAGAAGAGAAAGTTGTGAGCCATCACCGATACAGGCATAATCTATGGTAAAGTGATAGAGTGTAGTTGCGTATTGAAGGGATAGGAAAGGTGGGTAGTGATATTATTGCATTTGGTGGTGTAAGGATGACAGGTGTGTAGATTGGGAAGGGTGGATTAGAATACCCAGGATACTGGGGGGAGAGATGGGAAAGGGACCAGGCGAACACTTGGGATTTGTTGGTATGAGGTTGAAAGTACAGATGTGGGAATACTCTTATGGAAATATGACAAGGAACTGTCACTTGTTTTGGGTGTTGTTTGGGTGTTCATGACAAGGTTTATCTGGAGCAGGCTTCTAGAGAGTGTGTGAGTGTTCATCCTGTCATAATATGTTGTATCAGTGGGTGGAGACCAACATAATAAGCAGGAAGGAGATGGACTCCCATCTTTGGAAGGGCAGATTCATTCAGAAATAGACAGGCGGGGAAGAGCAAGGGTGGTTCCTAATAGTGGAGGACAAACCAGTGTGTCAAGACCTCTTGCTGCATGTAACTATGAATCTTGTCATCCAATGAGCTGAGCCAGGGGCTCGTTGTGGGCTCTGGGGAATGGACAGAATAGATCAAACAGGGCATATTTAGTTGTCAGTAGAAATGTTTTTCATTACCTAGCAGTGATGGACAGAGGACATGGTAAATATCACCAAAATTTATAAAAAGTGTACAGTCTAAAATGTAAACCATACTATAAACTATTTACAATGTTTAGTAGCTATGTTTCATGATCTGTATATCAGTTATAATAATGCTACCATCCACATACAAAAAGGTTTTAATATGGGATCAGGAAAGGGGGAGGAGGTTGTGTATATGAGACTCTTTTGTATTCTGTGTGTGACTTTGCTGTGAACTAAAACTTCTTTGAAAATTAAATGAAAAATTATGAGACACTGGGGAGTGAGAGGGGGAAGGTGCCATGGTACAGACTGGACCCCCGATATTGCAGTGATAGAAGGCAAAATGTCAAAAAAATATTTTAATTTTTCCCCTGTTTTTTGAATATCCCAATCCTTTAATTTAAATTTTTTTTTAAGTTTTCATGTATTTTATCTCTTACATTTAAACTTATCATTAGTATTTCATTTTCCTATTAATTGTATTTGGCTATTGTATTGGCTTCATCTCTAAAGAAGCTTTGGATCACACAAGGGTTACAACTGGGGCAGGAGAGGATCATTGGTGGAGTGGTGTCTGGGATGGAGGATGCATGGGAGGAAGTTCACCTGAACATATATAAAAGGTATAAAAATTGCTCAAATGCTCATGGTGCATGGTCACAGTGGGTGGAGAATTACTCAATAAATGAGAGAATACTGAATTCCCATCCTGGAGAGCTCTGCCACATTCTCCAAGGGAACAGCAACAGTTCCCCAAGTGCAGGGGCAGTGTCTGGCAAAGGAGGATGATCTATTGATGGGCCCTTGATATTGATGACTATACATATGAGCCATTGATCTTGAAATTGCAACCTAGCCTAGTGTTGTAAGTTGCCTAAGAGTTACCTTCTGAGAGCCTCCATGTTGCTCAAATGTGGCCTCTCTCTAAGCCAAACTCAGCATGTGAATGCATTACCTTCCTCCCAGCGTGGGACATGGCTCCTGGGGATGAGCCTCCCTGGCAATGAGGGATTACTACCAAGTGCCAACTGACAATACGACTGGAAAAATACCTCAAGTAAAAGGGGGAAAATGTAAAGACAAATGAGTTCATATGGCTAAGAGACTTCAAAGTGAGTTGGGAGGTCCTCCCAGAGGTAACGCTTATGCACATCTCAGTAAGACCTCATAGCCTCCCAATGTGTATATCACCCCAAATAGAGGGGCTTCTGAGGGCTCTGGAGATAACCAGGTCCTATATCATGGTGGATAGCTCCAGAGTTTGGTGCCTTATCAGTGGGCCCTACTTTTTAATCTGTGTTCCTGAGAGTGACAGATTTGGACTCAAATATGTCTTCCCTGCACATGGCCCATTTGTCCCTTCTATTTAAACCTATATGTGGTTTATAGGTGTATTTCCAGAGACTGGAGTCTTTGGACTGTCTCTATGCCAGCTGGGCGCAGAATCTCAGAGGAGCTGCAACTCCTACTTTATAGCTCAATGGACTCACCCAGGACACCTGGCGGGGAGATGATGATGGACAATGGCCATCCCAGGGAATGGAGAGAGTCTGCAGCTGCAGGCAGGATAATCCCATCCAACACTCATCAGGATTGGGGGAAGAGCTATGGACTAGAATGTACTTACTGGTATTCTATTACAGACATATTGTGATTCAAGCAATTGAAGAAACTACAACATTAATGTGTAGCCAGTGGCCACTGAATGCTTTGGGGGCAGGGAGAGGGAACAGCAGCTGTAATTCAGGGACTTTTTCGGGGCTTGAGAATTATCCTGAGTGACTTTGCATCAACAGATATAGGCCATTTTATATCATCATATAACATGCAGAACTGTGTGGGAAAGAGTGTGGTGTACAATGTGAACTATGGTCCATGCTTAATGGCAAAACCCAGTATGTGTATATCCATTGCAGGTGATATGCCACACTGATGAAGGATGTTTATGTGGGAGGTTGAGAGAGATGTGGAGGTGGGACATATGGGACTCCCTATAATTTTTGTGTAACATTTACGTAATCTAAGTATCTTTTAAAAAATAAAAAAATAAAAATTATTATTAAAAAGAAAAAGACATGAATGAAATCCAGATTCTGACTTAGATCGTTGAATGGAATAGGACATGCAAATTGGAACAGAGAAGATAAGTGCTGTTTAGAATATTTTTGAAATAAACCATGGAAGACAATAAGTAGCAATCTATAAAAAGGTTTTGAAAAACTTTGATCCTCAAAAAGAAGGTCTGGGAGGAAGAAATGTATTATTCTTGTGCATATAGATGGGAATTAAAACAATAAAAGCACTAAGCATCACCTTGGAAGGGTGCATAACATGAGTAGGAAGGGGGGAACAGAATTTCCCAATGTGATTCAGTGAACCATAGGTGGCCCTCACTGGTTTATCAAATGACATAAAGTCATTTTGATTTTTAAGAAAGAAAACAAAACAAAAAAAAATGACCCCAAAATAAAGCTTTAAAATACCAATCTGTATATTTTTAGAAATTTAATAGCATATCATATCCATAATATAAAAGTAAGCTGTAAAAAAATCAAAGACTCAGAAATATTATTAACCAAACACCATGAATAAGAAATCAAACTAAAATGTACCACAACAAAACAGTAGTATAAAATAAAGAATGTAATAAGAAATTGAAGAAACAGAGTGTAATATTTTTAGTATGAAAAAAGAGAAGTAAAATCAGGGATTTAATAGTAGAGATTATATTTTTTCTCTAAATATTGAATCACACCGCTTTGTTTTATAGTGAAAAACAATTGTTGTATGACCATTACATATCAGTAAAGCTTAAATTTTTGGAAACATTCTATATGTAAAGCATGGATGGTTAAATTATAATAACACAACAAAATGTAAATACTTTACACTTTTACTCGTTAAAATAAAAAAATACATAAAAATACAAGGTTAAATTGGTCAGTAAGCATACTGAATTTCTCATATTTCATTGTGAGGAATTAACAAATTAGGTACTTTTTTTTGAGAAATCAAGAAAAGGAGCAAAGAGGAGTAACATCAGCTTGGTGATAGTGTAAGACGTTACAAACTTCTGTTCCACTTAAAGATACATTGAAAAATAAGTTATAATTATCAAAATGAAAATTCTCAGATCTCTTGAAAACAATGGGTTAAAATAACTAAGCAAATTCTGAATCAAGAAAAAGATAGCTTAAAATGGTCAATAGCCTCTTCTAGTAACACTGTCTCCCATTTCCACTTCTTGCCAGGTGGCATCAGACCAGAATCCCAGTATAGGCACCTTTTCTGGGTTCCAGAGGGGGTAAGGAGCACTTACTGGAGTCTATGCATATCCACTCCAATTCATCTCTTGATATTGAAGGACTAAAAGCAAGATACTGTGTCTGCCATGCTTGTCCCAGAACTTACTCTAGAAATAGAAGTGGCTGACAGGGACACCAAACTACTATGAAATAACGATTGAAACAAAGATACATGGGGAATAACATAACAAGTTGGGATATACAATATAGCACCAGGACTGTGAGGAAAAGCTGTGATATTTTAGGGGAAAGTAGAACATTGGAATGTCTCTGTACATAGGGAGATTTATAAGGCAATGCAAAAAAGCACATGGAATGACACATGCACAAAAAGAACTGAGAGTATCCTATGATTTCACCTCAGTGTATATAATGTGTACTAAGTGCTTAAATAGAAAAACAGCAAAGAGCCAGTCTACAAAGACTGGGAAAGGTATTTTCTCTCAGTTTTTCTTTTGTTAACTCCCAGTTAAAAAAAAAAAAATCCCCATCATGACAGTAGCTGCATACAAGCTAAAGGAACAGAGACATCAATAAATATATACATCAAGGGATACAACCATTGCAGAGTTTGAAAATTTCTCAAATATACTACTATAGCTATTAACAAAAAAAGAATGATGAGAAATCACCAAACCCTGTAGTACAGAAGAATCTGATTCCTTGACATAACAAATTAAAAAAAATAAAAATAAAAAATTCCACATTTCAATGGTCTTTCATGAAAATGGTATCAAAGAAGGGTGGCAGGCTCAACTTTCTTACCAAAATAATGGAGGAAGGGCAAAAAGCTGTTTAAGGTTGCTGCTTTGGGTGCCTGCAGACCAGGAGAGTTCTGCACATCATTGAGGAAGGAGAGGGACAGAGAAACAAACAGGTCACAGTGAAAATCATGAGTTAATAGCCCTAGTATTTATGGCCAGCACCCAATCCCTACCATCAATCGAATAGCCTGGAAAAATCCATAGCTACCTGAGTCCAACTGAGAGGGAATGAACATCTTCCTCCCTGGGAAAAGGGAAGGTGTGGACAGGGGTAGGGGTGGAGAGTGATTTCTATTTGGTGAGTTTGGTCAGAGGAGCATGTTTTGAATCTCAGCTCTGGCCAGACCAGAATCACCAACAAGTGGAGGTTGAAAGAGATGCGTCCATGGAAAAGTTTGCCAAGATTGCCATCTGCTGGTAGGCTGGAAAACTGCAAGACATAAAAAAGCTTTATATGAGTCTCTCGTGTCCAAGAACACTTAGATCTGATCTGTCCCACATAAGTGGGTCCCTGGCTTTGTTTTCATAACTTAAGCTAGGCATCCTTAAAGATTTAGAATAAGTTGAACCAAAAATCAAAGAAGAGCTATGAAAAAAATATCACTAAGCAATAGAGAGAAATTGACTCTCAGAGTAAATTAACCAACCTAATAAGATGCCTAGACATTAGTAAAATATTACAAGCCATACTAAGAAACTAGAATATACGGCCCAACCACAAGATCAAATGAAACAATCCTGATAAGACACAAGATTTAAAGGAATTAATCAATGATATTCACACTAATCTAAATCAATTCACATTGGTGAAGGAAAGTAGTTCTAAAGAGATCAATGATGTAAAGAAGGCACTGGGTGGAAATAAAGAACAATTTGAAAGCCTGCAAAGAAAAGTAACAGAGCTTATACAAATGAAAGACACAATGGATGATATTAAAAATATATTGGAGAAGGAGGAACCAAGATGATGGCAGAGTGAGGAGCTCCTTGAGTCTGCTCATGCAGCAGGGCAGTTGGTAATCACCCAAAGCTACTTAGAGCACCTGTTTGGGGGCCCCAGGAGACCAGAAGAGTACCCTGCAATATTTCTTGATATTATGGAAGGAGGAGAATGCCCATCTGCAGAGAGGATTCATGAGTAGAGCCCTCCACGCCATGGATGTCGGTGTCCATGGTACAAGCCACCTCAGGATCTATTCCGTGGTTAGAGTTGGAAGCTCCATTTCCCATAAAAATCAGGCAGGAAGACACAGTATGGAGCTGATTTCAGCTACTGATTCGTGAATTTGGTGGGCTAAAGTATAATCCTGGGAACAACTAAATTTTGAGTCTGTCCAGGTCAGAAGGAGGCTGGTGGCCACCATTTTGACTCCATCTGAGGGGAAGCAGGGCTGATTGAAAATCAGCACTTGAAAATCACAGTGCTGGTAAGGACTGGATTCTTTACACCCAGGTTGGATTGCAGCTCTAGCATAAATCCCAGACCCATCTCTAGCAGGGGGGAAACTGGGGGGACCAGTACAAACTCTCTGGGAAACTGCAAGCCATGCTGCAGAGGCTGGTGCCCACTTACTCTAGTAGCGCAAGCCACCTTGGGAGCTACCCAGTTGCTGGAGTTAGAAGCTCCATTACCCATAAATGGTGGAGGAAGGGACTGTTGTCCACCAACCTCAGCTACTGATTAGTGGTCTCAGCTGGCTAAAGTGTAATCCTAGAAACAGCTAGGGTTTGAGCCTGTCCAAGTTAGAAAGAATCCAGGAACTCCCTTTTTCACTCCACCCCTGGCATGAGGGGAAACTTGGCTGACTGAAAATCCAAAGAAGTTAGGCACTGGCTTCTTTCCACCAAGATCAGACTTCAGTCTTAACCTAGTCTCCAGCCCCACCTCCAGCAGAGAGGAAGCTGGCGGGCCCTGCACCAGGCTTTCCAGGCAACTGCAAGTGCTCTCCACCAGCACAGACTGAATAGTCAGTCACCTGGTGATGCATGCCAGCACCCAAGTAGGAGAGGAGAGTTACTGGGTATCCTCGGCTTCTCCAGGCAACCGCAGGAGTATTCAGCCCACACGAACTGGTTTGTTGAATGCTTTCGAGTCCATCTCCACCTCTGTCCCTCGATAGGATAAGAAAGGGTTGGTTTTCCCTCAGCTTCCCAGGGCAACTGCAGGCATTTTTTGCCTGCACAAACCTGACTGTTGGGTACCTGTGGCTCTACTCTTATCCTGAAAAGGACAAGAGATGGACTTGTTTGCCCAGTCTCTCTGGGTAACTGCAGCTGCTTTTAGCCCACATAGCCTGGACTGGTGGGTACTTGTGGATCCACCCTCACTCCCCAATAGGAAAGGAGGGGGCTGGTGTCTCCACATCTTCTCTGGAAAATGGCGGGTACTTTCGGACTACCTGGACTGATGTGTTGGTTACCTGTGGATCCAACCCCATGCCTTAATAGGATAGGGAGGGGCTGGTGTTTCCTCAGCCTCTCCAGGAAACAGTAGGTATTTTTGGACTACTGGAACTGAACTGTTGGGTGCCTGTCAAACCACCCCACCACACAGTAGGATAGGAGGAAGTTGGTGCTTTCTTAGCCACTCTGGGTAACAGTGGGCACTTTCAGCCTAGAGAGACTGAACTGTTGGGCATCAGTGGTTCTGTTTGCACCCCTAAAAGGCAAAAGGGACAGTACTCCTTCAGCTTTTCAGGAAAACTGCAGGCATATTTGGCCCAGACAGATTAGATTGTTGGGCACTCCAGAGGGTCAATTCCCCCCTGGCAGGGAGGAGTTCTGGTGCTACATCAGTTTACCTGAGTAACTGTGGTCATTTTGGACCCACACGGCATAGATCGTATATGCCCTATACAACTATAGCTCCATTCCCTCTCAAGGTAGGGGAGGAAGGGGTGTGAAGCTTTATCAGTCTCTCCAGGCAGCTACAGGTAATCTTCTCTTGCCCAACTTGAATTATTATACACTGCTGCAGCTCTGTCCCTACCCCCGACAGAGGAGAAAGGTGGGAGAAGATTCATCAATTCCTGGGGCAATGTGAGCAACTTCAGCCTCCATAGCTTACAGCACCAACTACCTCCTTGCTGTTACTACACAAAAAGCAAGGGAGAAAAGACAAGACAGCCCTAAAGTAAAGGGAGCAACTGCACCCAGAATAAATGCATCCAGCAAGCCAGATGTGAAAGCACCAACAAAAAATTACAAACCATACCAAGAGATAGAAAGATATGACCCATAAGCCTGAAATGACATAAAGGAGTTGAGACAAGTAATCATAGATGTTCAAAGCAATCTCCTTAATAAATTCAATGAGATGGTTAAGGAGATTAAAGATATTAAGAATATATTGAATGAGCACACACAAAAAAATTGAAAGTATACATAGAAAAATAGCAGACCTTATGGGAATTAATGGTGCAATAAATGAAATTAAAAATACACTGGTGGTATATAACAGAAGATTTGAGGAAGCAGAACAAAGGGTTGATGAGCTCAAAGACATGGCCTCCAAAAGCAAACATACAAAAGAGCAGATGAAGAAAAGAATAGAAAATTTCCCAACCTTATTGAAGGACATAGATATCCATGTCCAAGAAGCACAATGTACTCCCATCTGAATAAATCCTAATAGACCAACTCTGAGACACATACTAATCAGAATGTCAAATTCCAGAGACAAAGAGAATTCTGAGAGCAGCAAGAAAATAGCAATGCATAACCTATAAGGGACACCCAATAAGATTAAGTGCTGATTTCTCATCAGAAACCAGAGACAAGAAGGCAGTGGTATGATATATTTAAGATACTGCAAGAGAAAAACTGCAAGCCAAGAATTTTATATCCAGCAAGATTATTTTTTAAAAGTGGGGGTGGTTTAGAATATTCACAAATAAACAGAAACTGCAAGAGTTTATAACAAAAAGACCAACTTTGCAGGAAATATTAAAGGGAGTGTTACAGTCTGAAAAGAAATGACAGGAGAGAGAAGCTGGGAAGAGAGTCTAGAAATGATGACTGTATCAGTGACAGTAACTATAAGTATCAAATAACACACAAAGATCAAAATGGATGAAATGAGAACTGCCTTTACACTAATAACATTTAATGTTAATGGATTAGATTCCCCAATCAAAACACACAGACTGGAGGCATGGATAAGAAAATATAAGCCATCTATATGCTGTCTGCAAGAGTCACCTTAGACACAAAGATACCAATAGATTGAAAGTAAAAGGTTGGGAAAAGATATTCCATGCATGCAGTAACCAAAAATAAACTGGGGTAGCTATACTTATTTCAGATGGTATACATTTTAAAAACAAAACTGTTATTAGGGACAAGGCAGGGCATTACATATTAATAAAAGGAATGATTCACCAGGAAGAAATAACAATCATAAATGTATATGCACCTAACCAGGATGCCCCAAAGTTCATGAGGCAAACACTGGCAAAACTGAAGGGAGAAATAAACATTTCTACAATAACAGTTGGAGACTTCAATACACCACTCTCCGCATTGGATAGAACATCTGGGCAGAGGATCAATAAAGAAACAGAGAGCTTGAATAATATGATAAATGGACTAAACCATTTGACATATATCAGATCATTTCACCCCCAAAAAGCAGAATATAGATTATTTTTAAGTACTCATGGATCTTTCTCCAGGATAGATCATATGTTGGGTCACAAACAGATGTCAATAAATTCAGCAAAATAGAAATTACACAAAGCAATTTCTCTGATCATAATGGAATAAAGTTGGAAATCAACAAGTGGCAGAAAAAGGGAAAATTCACGTATATATGAAGATTAAACAACACACTCTTAAATAATCAGTAGGTCAAAGAAGAAATTTCAAATGACAATGAGAATACAACATTTCAGAACCAATGGGATGTGGCAAAGGCAGTGTTGAGAGGAAAATTTATAGCCCTCAATTCTCAAATTGAAAAAGAAGAAAGAGCTAAAATCAATGACCTAACTACACAGCTGTAGGAACTAGAAAAAGAACAGCAAATTAATCCCAAAGCAAGTAGAAGGAATGAAATAACAAAGATCAGAGCAGAAATAAATGAAATAGAGAACAAAAAGCAATAGAGAGAATTAACAAAACCAAAAGTTGGTTCTTTGAGAAGATTAACAAAATTGACAAACCCTTAGCTAGACTGACTAAGAAAAAAAGAGAGAAGATGCAAATAAATGAAATAAAAAATGAAAATGAGAACATTACTACTGACCCCACAGAAATAAGAGAGATCATAAGAGGATGCTATGGACAACTTTATGCCAAAAACCTAGACAATTTAGATGAAATGGAAAAATTCGTAGGAATGTACAAACAACCTAATCTGTCCCTAGAAGAAATAGAAGACCTCAACAAACCAATCACAAGTAAAGATATTGAAACAGTCATCAAACAGCTCCCCAAAATGAAAAGCCCAGGACCAGACAGTTTCAAAGGTGAGTTCTACCAAGCATTCAAAAAAGATTTAATACCAATCTTACTCAAGCTCTTCCAAAAAAT
>JAQZBX010107674.1:0-10629 GCA_029593785.1 Cabassous unicinctus
AAAAAAAAAAAAAAAAAAAAAAAAAAACCCTGATAGAATATGTTACCAAATGACCAGAATTACAAGAGATACTAAAGGGAGTGCTGCAGCCTGAAAGGAAAAAGTAAGGGCAAGAGTTGGAGAAGAATGTAGAAATGAAGATTATTAGGAAGGGTAAATTAAAAGGTAAAAGTACGATAGAACAATATGACAACAGAGAGCCAAAGGACAAAATGGATGAAGTAATGCCTTTACAGTAATAACTTTGAATGTTGATGGCTTGAACTCCCCTATCAAAAGACATAGACTGATAGAATGGATAAAAAATATAAGCTATCTATATGTTGTCTACAAGAGACTAACCTCAGGTGTGAGGACACAACCAGGTTAAAATTGAAAGGTTGGAAAAAGACATTCCATACAAATAATAATCAAAAAAGAGCTGGAGTAGTGATACTGATAATGGACAAATCAATTCCAAATGTAAAACTGTTATACAGGATGAAGAAGGTTATTATATATTAATAAAAGGTGTAATTCACCAATAAGAAATAACTATATTAAATATTTATGCACCTAACCTGAATGTACCAAGAAACATGAGGGAATCCCTGGCAAAACTGAAGGAAGAAATAGACGTCTCTATGACAATATTTGGAGAGTTCAATACACCACTCTCAGTATTGGATAGAACATCTGGGCAGAGGATAAATAAAGAAACAGAGAATTTGAATAATATGATAAATGAACTAGACCTAATAGACATCTATAGAGCATTGCATCTCCAAACAGCAGGATATAAATACGTTTAAAATGCTCATGGATTCTTCTCCAATATATTCCATATGTTGGGTGAAAAGGCAGGACTCAAATTTTAAAAGATTGAAATTATACTAAACACTTTCTCTGATCATAACAGAATGAAGCTGGAACTCAATAATGAACAGAAAATGGTAAATTCATAAATATAGAGATATTAAACAATACACTCTTAAATAATCAGTAGGTCAATGAAGACAGTACAAGAGAATTCAGGAAATAGCTTGAGATGAATGAAAATGAGAACACAATATATCAAAACCGATGGGACTCTGCAAAGGCATTTCTGAGAGGGAACTTTATAGCCTTCAATGCTTACATTAAAACAGAAGAAAGAGCTAAAATTGAAGATCTAACTGCACATCTGGAGGAACTAGAAAAATAACAGCAAACTAACCACAAACCAAGTTGAAGGAAAGAAATAGTAAAGATCAGAGCAGAAATAAATGAAATCAGGAACAGAAAACCAAGCTCTTCCAAAAAATTGTACAAGAAAGAATGCAACCAAACTCATTCTATTAAGCCAACATCATCCTAATACCAAAGCCAGATAAAGATAGTATGAAAAAAGAAAATTACAGACCAATACCCTTAATTAATATAGATGTAAAAATCCTCAACAAAATACTTGCAAACTGAATCCAAAACCACACTAAAGGAATTTTACCCCATGATCAAGAGGGTTTTATGCAGGTATACAAGGGTGGGTCAACACAAGAAAATCAATTAGTAAAATAAACAAAATAAAGTCAGTTTTTAAAAAGACTTTTGCATGTGTGATATATAAATATATATAAATGTGTTAAAATATTCATGGGCATTGTCACAGTGGGTGTAAATACACACAATAACAAAAAGAGATTGAATTCCTATCCTGGGGAGCTCTGCTACATTCTCTAATGGAACAGCAACAATCCCTCAAGTACAGGGCAATGACTGATGAAGGAAGGTGGTCCATTGATGGGCCCTTGATATTGATGACTATGCTTATGAGCCTTTGCTCTTGAAATTGCAACTTAGCCTAGTGTTGTAGGGTGCCTAAGAATTATCTCCTGAAAGCCTATATGTTGTTCAAATGTGGCCTCTCTCTAAGCAAAACTCAGCATATAAATGCATTACCTTCCCTCCAGCGTGGGACATGACTCTTGGTGATGAGACACCCTGGGACTGAGGGATTATTACCAAGCACAAACTAGCAATATAATTTGAAAAAGGCCCTGAATAAAAAGGAGAAAAGGTAAAGACAAATGGGTTTATATGGCTAAGAGACTTCAAAGTGAGTCAGGAGGTCATCCCAGAGATAATGCGTATGCACGACTAAGCAGGATCACATAGGCTGCCAAAGTAGATACTACCCCAAACAGTGGGGATCCTAAGGGCTCTGGAGTCACCTAGGTCCTACAGTTATGGCAGAGAGCTCCAGAATTTTGTGCCTTGCCAGTGGACACTACATTGGAATTTGTGCTCCAGAGTGTGACAGAGTTGGACAGAGTTTTTACTTCTCTACACATGCGTCTTCTGTCCCTTTTATTTGAATGTATAGTTGGCACTGGAGTTGGTAGGTGTACATCTAAGAGACTTGAATTTTGGGCTGTCGATGTGCCAACTGGGCCCTGAGCCTCTGCAGAGCTGCAACACCTACCCTCCAGTTCATTGGACTCACCCAGGACAACTAAAAAGGAGGTGAGGATGGACAACCATCCTACCAAGGAACCGAGTCTACAACTGCAAGCAAGAGAGTTGCATCCATCAGCCATATGGAATCAAAGCCCCCTCTCAATTAGAGGTGGAGTGGGCAGCACCATCCCAGAATCCTCAGGATTGGGGAATAAAATATGGATTAGAGTGAACTTACAGGTATTCTACTATAGACTTATTGGGATTCTAGCAATGGAAGAAATTATATAATTGATGTGGAGGCAGTGGCCACTGGAGATGCAGAAGTCAGGGAGAGGGAAAACAAGGTGTAATATGGGGGCACTCTGGGGACTTGGAATTGCCTTGAATGATATTGCAATGAGAGATACAGGTCATTATATATTCTGCTGTAACCTGCAGAGTTGAGTGGGAGAGAGTGTAAACAACAATGTAAACTATAATTCATCCTTAGTGGCAATGCTCCAAAATGTGTTCCATTGTAATGAATTTACCACATATGAAAGAAGTTCCTAATGTGGGGAAATGTGGGAGGTGTGGGGAGTGGGACACATAGGAACCCCTTATATATTTCATGTAACATATTATGTAAACTTAGTCTCTTTTAGAAAAAATAAAAATATATTTAAAATGAGGCTATTAAACAAATGGAATGAGGTTCATCCCAATTCAGGTGTATTTTAGGTCTAAAAATATATGCCCATTTCAAAGTCTTAAGAAAAGAAATAGAAAAGTCTTTAAGGAAGTTTGGTATCTCTGATAAAGTAAAATTTTGAGTTTTAGTTTCGATTTTGGGCTCCCATTTGGCTCTCTTTTAGGGCCATGCTGGACTTTCTAAGTGGTGACAGAAAATCTGTGGTTCCTGATGACAAGATCCAGAGAGGATGGCTGATTGGGGACAGGATCCTGCCCAAGTGGTCTGTCCTGAAATCCCACGAAGCGAGAACATTAGGGACACCAATCTGGAGGGAGCTGCACTGCGAGGTGGACTGAGCAAGATAAAATCGGAACATAGAAAAAAGCAAGAAAATAGAACATGAAGAATAAAGTGTCAAAGAGAAAGCATAAAACACACACAGAATCACCAACAAAATAAAACTCTAGACCAGAGAGAGAAGCTAATCAACTGAATAAATCCATCAAGATAAATGATGACCAGAGGGCAACAAAAAACTACTAACTGTACTGAGAACCAGGAAGACATGGTCCACTCCAATGAACAAACTAAAAACCAGGAAGAGATGCAGAATATCAAACAACTAATCAAAGCTAACCAAACAAATATTATGGACCAACTTAATGAAGTGAAGGAAGAGATTAAGGATATTAAGAATGCACTGGGAGAACATGTTGAAGACATTTTAAACATACATAAAAAGATAATGGATACGATGGTGCTGAATGGCACAATCGAAGAAATTTTAAAAAATGCTTGATTCACATATCAGCATATTTGACAACACTGAAGAAATAATTAGTGATGTGGAAGACAGTACATCTGAAATCAAATAGATAGTACAATAGATAGATTAAAAAGATAGAAAAAATCCAGCAGGGACATAGGGATTGAACCAACAATGCAAAATGCACAAACATATGCATTATAGGCATCCCAGAAGGAGAAGAGAAGGGAAAGGAAACAGAGGGAGTGTTTAAGGAAATAATGGCTGAAAACTTCCCAACCCCATTGAGGGAGATGGATGTACATGCCCAGGAAGCACAGAACACCCCAAACAGTATAAATCCCAGCAGGTCTCTTCCAAGACATATAATTATCAAACTGTCCAAAGCTCAAGACAAAGAGAAAATACTCAAGGTAGCAAGAGAAAAGAGAACCATCACATACAAGGGAAGCTCAATAAGGTTAAGTGCCAATTTTGCATCTGAAACCATGGAGGCAAGAAGACAGTGGTATGACATAGTCAAGGCACTCAAAGAAAAAAAATTTCCAGCCATGAATTCTCTATCGAGCAAAGCTGGCATTCAAAAATGATGAAGAGATCAAAATATTCACAGATAAAAATTGAGAAAGTATGCCAATAAGAAACCTGCACTTCAAGAAATACTAAAGGAAGTTCTACAGGTTGAAAGGAAAAAACAGGAGAGAGAGAGTTGGGAGAGAGTGTAAGAACAACCAAAAATACAAAAAGAGAAATAAAAACAACATATGACAAACATAAACCCAAAGAAAATATGGCTGATGTAAGAAATTCATTGAGAGTAATAACACTGAATGTTAATGGATTAAACTCACCAGTCAAGAGACACAGATTGGCAGAATAGATACGGAAATATGATCCATCTGTATGCTGTCTAAAAGAAACCCACCTTTGACCCAGAGATTCAAGGAGGCTGAAAGTGAATGGCTGGAAAACAATTTTACAAGCAAACAATAATCAAAAAAGGGCACGAGTAGCTATCCTAATATCAGACAAAATAGACTTCAAATGCAAAACTTTTGTAAGATACAAGGATGGACACTATATATTAGTAAAGGGGGTAATCTTTCAAGAAGAGAGAACAATCATAAGCATTTATGCATCTAATCAGGGTGCCTCAAAATACATGAGGTAAACACTGGAAAAACTAAGTAGAGAAATAGATGCCTCTACAATTATAGTGGGGGAATTTAATACACCATTATATTCATTAGACAGAACATCTAGGCAGTGAATCAATAAAGAAACAAAGGCCTTGAATAATACATTAGAGGACCTGGACCTAATAGATATATACAGAACACTACACCCAAATACATTGGATATACATACTTCTTGAATCATACTCCAAGATAGACCACATGTTAGGCCACAGAACAACTCTCAATGAATTCAGAAAGATTGAGATTATACAAAGTAATTTCTCTGACCACAATGGAATGAAATTGGAAATCACTAAGGGCCAGAGAAGAAGATTAGGCACAAAGATATGGAAGTTAAACAACACACCCTTAGATAAATAGTGGGTGAAGGAGGAAATCTCAAAAGAAATCAATAACTACCTTGAAATGAATGAAAATGACAATACAACATATCAAAACCTATGGGATGCAGCAAAATCTGTACTGAGAGGGAAATTCATAGCCATAAATACATATATTAAAAAAAGAAGAAAGAGCTAAAATTGAAGACTTAAGTGCACACCTGGAGGAATTGGAGAAACAACAACAAACTAAACCCAAAGGGAGTAGAAAGAAGGAAATAACAACAATAAGGGCAGAACTAAATGAAATAGAAAATAAGAAAGCACTAGAAAAAATAAATAAAACCAAAACCTGTTTCTTCAAGATCAATATAATTGACAAACCCTTAGCCAGACTAACAAAGAAAAAGAGAGAGCAGATGCAAATACACAATATAAGGAATGAGGAAGGGGATATCACTATTGACACAACAGAAATAATGAATATCGTTAGAGGATACTTTGAAAAGTATATGCCAACAAGAATGATAATTTAGAGGAAATGGACAAATTCCTAGAAACTGACAAACAGCCTATATTCATTGTTGAAGAACTCAACAATCTGATTACAAGTAAAGAGATAGACTCAGTCATCAAAAACCTTCCAAGAAAAGCCCAGGACCAGAGGCTTCACAGCTGAATTCTACCAAACACTCTGGAAAGAGCTAACTCCAATCCTGCTTAAGCTCTTCCAAAAAATAAAAGTTGAAGGAATATTGCCCAACTCATTCTATGATGCCAACATTACCCTGATACCAAAGCCAAACAAAGATACTACAAGAAAGGAAAATTACAGACCAATTTCTCTAATGAATCTAGATGCTTAAATCCTCAACAAAATACTTGCTAATCGCATTCAACAACATATCCAAAGTATTATATACCATGACCACCTGGGTTTCATCCTGGATATGCAAGGATGGTTCAACATAAGAAAATCAATCAGTGTAATACACCACATAAACAGATTGAAAGAAAAAAATCACATGATCATCTCTATAGATGCAGGAAAAGCATTTGACAAAATACAGCACCCTTTCCTGATAAAAACACTGCAAAAGATAGGAATAGAAGGAAACTTTCTGAACATCATAAAGGGTATATATGAAAAACCCAAAGCTAACATCCTCGTCAATGGTGAAATCCTAAAATCTTGTTCTCTGAGATCAGGAAGAAGTCAAGGATGCCACTATCACCACTGCTATTTATCATTTTCTTAGAAGTACTTGCTTGAGTACTGAAGCAAGAAAAAGATATAAAAGGCATTCCAATTGGAAAAGAAGCAAAAATTTCATTGTTTGCAGATGACATGATCTTATACATAGAATGCCCTGAGAAATCTACAACAAAGCTTCTAGAACTTAAAGGAGCTCAGTAACGTTGCAGGCTATAGGATCAATATTCAAAAATCAGCAGCTTTTTGGTATACACCAATAAAGAGCAATCTGAGGAGAAAATCAAGAAAACAATACCATTTACAATAGTAACTAAAAGAATCAAATACCTGGGAATCATATAAACTAAAGATGTAAAGGACTTATATACAGAAAACTATGCAACACTGTTAAAGGAAATCAAAAAAGACTTAATTAAATGGGAGAATATTTGCTGTTCATGGATAGGAAGATTAAACATCATCAAGATGTCTATCCTTCTCAAACTAATTTACAAATTTAATGCAATCCCAATAAAAATCAACACTGTATTTTTTAAGGAACTGGAAAAACTAACTGCAAAATTTATTTGGAAGGATAAGAAGCCCTGAATCACCAAAGACATATTGAAAAAGAAAATGAAGTTGGAGGTTTCACACTACCTGACTTTAAAACATACTACAAAGCTACTGTGGTCAAAACTGCATAGTATTGGCACAAGGGTAGACATACTGACCAATGGAACCGAATTGAGAGTTCTGATATAAATCCTTGCATATACAGTCATCTGATATTCAACAGGGTGACCAAGCCCACACAGTTGAGAGGGAATGGCCTCTTCAACAAGTGGTGATTGGCGAATTTGATATCCATATCCAAAAGAAAGAGAGGAACACCATCTCACACCTTATACAAAAATCAACTCAAGATGAATCAAAGACCTAAATATGAAAGCTAAGACCAGAAAGAACTTGGAAGGTAATGTAGGGAAGCATCTACAGGACCTTATAATAGGAAATGGTTTCACTAACTTCACACCCAAAGTACAAGCAGCAAAAGAAAAGGTAGATAAATGGGATATCCTCAAAATTAAAATTAAAATTTTGCACCTCAAAGGACATTATCAAGAAAATAAAAAGGCAGCCTACCCAATGGGAAAAAATATTTGTCAACCATATATCTGATAGGAGCCTAATATCCTTCATATAAAGAAATCCTATACTTCAAAAATAAAAAGACAAACAACCCATTTAAAAAATGGTCAAGTGACCTGAAAAGACATTTCTCCAAGGATGAAATACAAATGGCTAAAAAGCACATGAAAAAATGCTGAACATCGCTAGCTATTCGTGAAATGCAAATCAAAACTACAATGAGATACCATCTTACACCCATCAGAATGGCAGCTATTAAAAATACAGCAGACTATAAGTTTTGGAGAGGGTGTGGAGGAATGGGAAATCTCCTCTACTGCTGGTGAGATTGTGGAATGGTCCAGCCACTGTGGAGGACAGTCTGGTGGTTCCTCAAAAAACTAACTATAAATATTCCATATGATCCAGGGATTCCACTGCTGGGTGTATCCCCAGAAGAATTGAAAGCAAAGGCACGAACAGATATATGCACACCTATGTTCATAGAAACATTAGTCACTATTGCCAAAGTTGGAATCACCCCAGGTGCTAATCAACAGATGAAACGATAAACAAAATGTGGTATATACATACAATGGAATATTACTCAGCTGTAAGAAGGAATAAATTGCTAACACAAGGGATAGCATGTATGAATCTTGAAGACCTTATGTTGAGTGAAGCAAGCCAGGAATTGAAGGATGAACAGTACGTGACCTCACTGATATGAATTAAGGAAATTGAGCAGTCTCTGAGATCTATTGTCTGAAAGACAGGTTTACAAGAAAGAGAAAGAGAAGAGAAAGTTGTGAGCCATCACCCATATGGATGTAATCTATGGTAAAGTGATAGAGTTTAGTTTCATATTTAAGTGATAGGATAGGTGGGTAGTGATATTATTGGGCTTGGTGGTGCAGGGTTGATATGTGGGTACATAGGGAAGGGTGGGTTAGAATACCCAGGATATTGGGAGGAGAGATGAGAGAGGGACCAGGTGAGCACTTGGAATTTGTGGGTACGAGGTTGAAAGTACAGAGGCGGGAATGCTCTTATGGCAATATGACAAGGAAATGTCACTGGTTTAGGGTGTTGGTTGGGGGTGTATTCAGGACAGGGCACATCTGGAGCAGGCTTCTCTGGACTGTGTGAGTTTCATCCTGTCATAATGTGTTGTATCAGTGGGTGGAGACCTACACAATGAGCAGGAAGAGATGCACTCCCGTCTTTGGGATGACCAATTCATTCAGAAATAGACAGGTGGGCATCTCTTATGAGCAAGGGTTGTTTTTAATGGGGAGGACAAACAAGCGTGTCAAGACCTCTTGTTCCATGCAACTATGAATCTTGTCATGCAATGGGTCAAGCCAGGGGGTCATCATGGGCCCTGGGAGGATGGGAAGGGAGGAACAGAATAGATCAATCAGGGGGTATTTAGTGGTTGTGGAAATGTTTTTCATTACCTTACACTGATGAACAAAGGACATGGTACATATTATCAAAATTTATAAAAGTGTATGGTCTAAAATGTAAACCATACTGTAAACCATTGACAATATTTAGTAGCTATGCTTCACTATCTGTATAACAGTTATAACAATGCTACCATTCACATATAAAAAGGCATTAATATGGGGGGGGAAGAAAGGCAGGAGGTTGTGTATATGAGAGTCTCTTGTATTCTGTGTGCAACTTTGCTGTGACCTAAAACATCTTTGAAAATTAAATGAAAAATAGTGAGACCCTGGGGAGTGAGAGGGGGATGGTGCCACGGTACAGACTGGACATCTGATATTACAGTGATAAAAGACAAAATGTCAAAAAATTTTATTTTTATTTTTTTTCACATTTTTTGAATAGCCCAATGAATTAATTTTATTTTAGTTTTACTTTTTTAAAAGTTTTCATGTATTTTATCTCTTATATTTAAACTTATTTTTATTATTTCATTTTCCTATTAATTGTATTTGGCTATTGTATTGACTTAATCTTTCAAGAGGTTTTGGATCACAAAAGGGTTTCAACCTGTGTGGGAGGGGGATGATTGGTGGGGGATGTCAGGGAAGGGGGATGCATGGGAGGAAGTTCACCTGAACATACATAAAAGGTATATAAAATTGTTCAAATGCTCATGGGGCATGGCCTCAATGGGTGGATAGGCACTCAACAAATGAGAGAATATTGATTTCCCATCCTGGAGAGCTTGGCCACATTCTCCAAGGGAGCAGCAACAGTGCCCCAAGAGCGGGGGCAGTGTCTGGCAAAGGAGGATGATCCACTGATGGGCTCTTTTTATTGATGACTAGCCTTATGAATCTTTGCTCTTGAAACTGAAACAGTCTATTGTTATGGGGTGTCTAAGGGTTACCTCCTGAGAGCCTCCTTGTTGCTCAAATGTGACCTCAATCTAAGCCAAACTCAGCATATGAATGCATTACCTCCCAATGTGGGATATGTCTCCTGGGGATGAGCCTCCCTGGCAATGAGGGATTACTACCAAGTGCCAACTGGCAATATGACTGGTAAAAGACCTCAAAGGGGGGGGGGGGTAAAGACAAATGAGTTCATAAGGCTAAGGTACTTCAAAGTGAGTTGCTAGGTCATCCCAGAGGTCATGTTTATCCACATCTCATTAGTACCTCATAAGCTTCCAATGTGGATATCACCCCAAATAGAGGGGCTTCTGAGGGCTCTGGAGACACCCAGGGCCTATATAAGTGTTTGGTGCCTTATCAGTGTGCCCTACTTTGGATTCTGTGCTCCTGAGAGTGACAGAGTTGGACTCAAGTATGTCCTCCCTGCACATGGTCCTTCTGTCCCTTCTATTCAAACCTATATGTGGTGCTGGAGTTTGTAGGTATACTTCCAGAGACTGGAGTCTTTGGGCTGTCCATGTGCCAGCTGGACCTGGAATCTCGGTGGAGCTGCAA
>JAQZBX010107675.1:0-10627 GCA_029593785.1 Cabassous unicinctus
ATATATATATAGAATAACACTGGCATTTATAATTACCCAAATGGTTACCTTTCAACCTCTTACCTAGTGTCCTTTCCTTCCAGTCTGAAGAATTCCCTTTAGCATTGTTTGTAGGGCCTGTCTAGTGGTGATGAGCCCCCTCAGCTTCTTTTTATCTGAGAATGTCTCAATCTCTCCCTCATTTTTGGAAGAAAGCCTTACCAGATATAAAATTCTTGGTTGGCAGTTATTTTCTTTCAGCAGGTGAATACTTCAACCCACTACCTTCCTACCTCCATGGTTTCTGATGAGAAATCAGCACTCAACCTAATTGGGACTCCCTTGTACACAACAGGTTGCTTTTCTCTTGCAGCTTTCAGAACTCTCTCCTTGTCCTTTGCATTTGACAGTTGATCAATCTATGATGGGGTACTTTCCTTCATATTTATCCTGGTTGGTGTTCTCTGGGCCTTTTGGATGTGCATATTCATGTCTTTTGCTAAGTTTGGGAAGTTCTCTGTCATTATTTCTTTGAATATTCCTTCTGCCCCTTCCTCTCTTCGTCTGGGACTCCCATAATGTGTATATTGCTGCACTTGATTGTGTTCCAGAGGTGTCTTAGGCTATTTTTGCTTTTTATAATTCTTTTTTCTTTCTGCTCCTCAGCGTGACTCATTTCAACTGTCTTGTCTGAGAGTTAACTTACTCTTTCTTCTGCCAGCTCCAATCTGCTCTTGAAACCCTCTTGGAAATTTTTCATTTCAGTTATTGTGATTTTCAACTTCAGTAGTTCTGTTTGGTTCCTTTTTAAAATTTCTTTTTACTAAGGTTTTTATATTGTTCATTTTTTCCTGATAACCTTTAGTTTTTTCTCTGTATTTTCCTTCATTTCCTTGCTATATTGAAGGTTAAATCTTTATTCAGTATATCCACAGTCTGATTTTCCTCATTAGTGTTATCTGGATTTTTAGCCTCTTCCTTTGGATGGGACATCTTTTCCTTTTTTTTTTTTTTTTTTTTTTTTTTTTTTGGACTCATTGCACACGGTACATTTAATATTTTTTAAATGTTAACTGGGATTTATTCCCTGAGAATGTCTGTTTCTTGATTTTGTAACCAGTTGGTGATAATACAGAGATTTTTCTGGAGCTTCAGCCCTCCTCTCAGGTAGCTCTGCAGAGTGAAGGGTCTTCCCTGACTTTTCTGAGCCTGTGTCTTGTCCTGGCCTGTGCTTGTTAGGTATTTTGGAATACTCTTGTTTACATGAAAAACAGTTTAAATGCCTGTCTGTTTCTCAGGATACAGACTTCCCTCTATATGGTGTTTAAAGTAAGGAAGACTTTGCCCCAAGGCTGTCTGCCTCTATCCTTTTATATACTCCTTTTCTTGTCTCAAGCTGCTTTTACCTAGAGAACAAATTCTGGGAGGGGAAGGCACACAGCAGAGGAGTCTCCCAAGTCAGTCTTTCCCAACCAAATCAAGGCCAGGGACCAGAAAGGAGGTGCAGACCAACTCCAAACTGCCCTTGGGATGGGATCATGAAGGGACACCAGGAGCTTCCACAGCTCCCCAAAGCTTAGCCTGCCCAGTAAATGTAGCCCTGAGGAAGCATAGCATTTTTAAGTCTTCCACCACATTTGTGCAGGGAAGAATGGAACAATGGTGGCCCTCAGAGCTGGGCCCTCAGCAATCTGAAATTGCAAATCAAACCCTATGATCAGTGATCAGCAGTGTCCACCCCTGGTCTTGAGAAAGAGGATTTTTACGTCCCTTTCTGACATTAGCAAGCTAGCCAGAGGCCATAGCTGCCTGCCACTAGAGTGGGTGTGGATGCCAGTAACTGCCCTGGGGACAGCAATTTACTAGCCTTTACTATATTTTACCAGCCTCTTCCTCCCGCTCTTCCCTGGATTCTGTACAGTGTTCTACTCAACTCCAGAGTTTCAAAACAGTTGTTTCAGACAGTTCCTGCCTGTTTAACAGTTGTTCTGGTGGCCTGGAGCTTCCTACTCCACCATCTTCCCACAGCCCTTTCTAACTTACTGCCACACTGATAGCCCTGTGATAGCTGAATGAGGGATGTGAATATGAAGCAATTTTCATATCCCCCATATTGCTGAAAGCCAGGTGCACTCCACTTTGCAAAGTCATTGTTTTAGTTTTATTTAGAACTCCTGTTTTTGTGAGAGGATTTCAGAGAATTAACAAGAAGGGGTACAATTTGTTCAAGCTGCGCACTCTTAAAGGTCAGATATCAGTGCCAGATGTCATGGTTTTCACTATTAGATGAAAATATTTCCAGTCATGTAAACCCAAATTCATCCTAAAATCTGACTAGGCCAGGTCTTATTTATAATTGAATAGAATACAAAGAAACTGCAAATTTCTTCTATAATTCCCCTTTATGTGTTATATAAATTATTTCATTAGCATCTGCCCTAATAATTCTGTGTAACAAGCTACCTCAGAACTCAGTGACTTCAATCATTTATTTTCACTCATAAGACTTAACTTGGCTGGAATTTGATTGATCTAAGGTGAGCTCAGTCTGGATGAGTCATTAAAATTTACAGAGAACTGAGGGTAGAGGGGCATATTAAAAGGCACCCAGGTGATACAGTCAGTATAATACAGCAAGACAATTCAGTTACTTCAACAAATAAATGGCAAGGGAAAAAAAGCAATATGGAGGAGAACCTTGTAGATTAAAAGAGATTTAACAGACATATCCATCAAACATGGACTTTATTTGTATCCTGATTCATGACATTTATGAGACAACTGGGAAGTTGAACACTGCATTTAATATACTAAGTTATTTAGTATAAATTAATATAAAATTATATTTTTAGATGTGATCGTGGTATTATGGTTATTTTATTTATTTTTTTAGCTTTATTTCAACTTCAAAAAATAACAGACCAAAAGGCAGCTTAACAAATTATGGAAGCATTAGTTTTAAAAATCCTTTCCAGGTACATTTATCTTATTTAATTCAAAAAACAAATTCAATTGTTTCTCCAGTGTTCTGAAAGATAAATAAATGAGCAGAGATTTGGTTAAATGACATGACCAAGCTCTCCCTGTTAATGAAGAAAATAAAAAAAAATAAAAATAAAATGCTTGATCATATTCACATCACATGAAACTAAATCCCATATTTTTTTTAACTTTACCATTTATATAGTGCCTTCTTTGCATTTGCTACTTACTGTTAACTATAATCTATAAGTTACCTTAGTTGTATTTTTCCATGTATCACCATATTCTTAACACCTTGTAAGAGAGGAACATTCCTGTATTTGTCTTGTTAACCACAGTCTTCATTTACCACTAAAATCACTAGTTCCCTTGATTATCCTCTAGCTGTCTTTCAATTAACATTAACCTCCCCAGACTACCCCTTTCAGCCACAATCACATTTATAAATCAGCAGTGTTATTTATACTTATTAAAATGGTTGTGCTTTTTAAAAGCGTTTGTATCATATAGATAAAAACTTAATTTTCAGAAGAAATTATGTCCATGATTTGCTTCAAATATTAATATAGGAGTGGGGTAGTAGGTAGAGATATAGATGTAACAAGATTTTCCATGGGTTGAAAATTCATGTTAGGTTGGGAGTTCGCTGTACTACTCTGCTTATTTAAACAGCATTATTGGTCTATAATTGGCAGCCAATAAACTGCGCATGTTTAAAGTATACAATTTGTCTATTTTATATACATTTAAATTTTCCTATATTAAAAAGTTTAAAGAAAAAGATTCTTTGTTACTGCAGTCAAACCAGCTTTTCTAAAAGGGCAGACTTCTAACCATTTTGAAAATAAGCATATGAGCATCATATTCCTTTGCTTTGGGAATGTGAAAGGAGTCTATTATCAGTCTAAGAAGAGATTTAGGGGTTAGGTCTCATTGCTATAACTTTCTTAATATATTTCTTTAAATTGTGTACTTGAAAGATAGAGGATTTGAAAGAGAATTTGTATAACATTTTGGGACAAACCATGTGCCTTAGTTTGCCACAGGGCTGCTGATGCAAAGTACCAGAAATGGATTGGCTTTTATAATGGGATATTTATTTGGGTAAAAGCTTACAGTTCCGAGGCCACGAAATGTCAGAATCAAGGCACCACCAGAGATGCTCTCTCAGTGTCCTGCCATGTCGTAAAGCAAGATGGCCACCAATCTCTGCCAAGGTCCCTGCCTTCCCCTCCAGAATCTACCCTCTCCTGGAGCTCAGCTGTGGGCAACCAGGCACATGGCTTGTCTCTTACTGGGCCTCCTCTTTCAGTCTCAGGTGCTCCACTTTCTTCCTGAGTTCACTGTGAGCTCTCAGGCCTATGGCAGGGCTTCTCTCCTCAGCCTTAACTGCTCCGTGGGCCCAGCCCCTCACAGGCCTCTTTCCATGCCTCTGTGCCACTTGGGGACCTCTCTCAGCCTCTTGGGTCTTCTCTGTTTTCCTGCAGTCCTCTCTCTCACATGGCAGGATCAATATGGTGGCTCCCTTTTTCTCTGTCTCCATTTATATCGGACCCAGCAAGAGGGCAGAGACAACCTGAGCCATACCTCACTGACATAGTCCAGTCAAAAGGGTCCCACACCCACAGGAATGGATTAGTTCAAAAACATAATCTTTCTCTTTTGAGGATTTATAAAAGAATTTCAAACTGTCACACCGTGGTTTGTTTGTTTTTTAACAGCTTTATTGAAGTATAATTTACACACCATCAAATTCGCCCATTTTAATTGTGCAGTTCAATATCTTTAGTGCAATAATCAAAACAATCTAGCTTTAGAACACTTCATCCTTCCAAGAAAGTTCCCTCATGCTCATTTACAGTCACTCTCCACTAACATCCCTAGGTCTAGAGAGCCTAGAAATTTCATATAATTGAAATCATAAAATAAGTAATCATTTCCTTCTTTCACTTGCTGTAATATTTTTGAGGTTTATGTTGTTGCATGTTTTATTCATTCCTTTTTATTACTGATTAATATTCCATTGTATGAATGTATCACATTTTGTTTATCCATTCATCAGTTGATGGATATTTCAATTGTTTATACTTTAGGGCTGTTATGAATAATGTTGCTATGAGCATTCGTTTACAATCTTTGTGTGGGCATATGTTTTGATATATCTTGGATAGATACCTAGAAATGGAGTTGCTGGGTCATAAGGTAAGTTTCTTCCCTTCCTACCCCCCTCCCTTCCTCCCTCCCTCCCTCCCTTCCTCCCTCCCTCCCTTCCTTCCTTCATTCCTTCTTTCCTTCCTTCCTGTTTTGCAAAATGCCTGTATAATTTTACATTCCCACTAATAATGTATGAGGGTTGCAAGTTCCCTGCATCCTCACCAACACTTGGTATTGTCATCTTCTTAATTTTGGCCATTCTAGTAGTTATGTGATGGTATCTATTGTTTTAATTTGCATTTTCCTAATAAATAGTGAACTTATTAGACAATTATGTATCTTTTGCTGGTTAGGTTTCTATTCAATTTTTTGCCCATTTTTAAAGTTGGATTATTTGTTTTATTATTGAATTGTAAAAGTCCTTTTTATATGTTAGATACATGTCCTATGTTTGCAAGTATTTTCTCCCAGTCTTTTTCTTAATGATGGCTTTTGAAAAGCAAAAGTTATAGTTTAGATAAAATCCTGTTCAACAAATATTTTCATTTATGGATTGTGCTTTTGGTGTCATATTAAAAAATCTTTGTCTAAGGTAATAAAGGTTTTTATCCTGTTTTTTTTGTTTGTTTGTTTTTCTTTTCTAGAAGCTTTATAGTTTTAGCTCTTTTATTTAGGCCTATGATGCATTTCAATGTAATTTTTGCATATGGTATGAGGAAAGGTCCATGTTTCATTTTTGTTGCATATGGTTAATCAGTCGTTCCAGCACCACAATTTAAAGGCTATCCTTTCCCTCATTGAATTACCTTGGCACTGTCAAAAATCACTTGACTATATATTTCTGAACTATATTCTGTTCCATTGATCCACTTGTCTATCCTTATGCCATTATCACACTGACTTCACTACTGAGCTTCAAACTAACAAAGGAATGTTTTTCAGATTGATTTATCTTTCCTGCCTTTGGTTACATGGAACATAGAAGCAGGTAAAATTGGGTAGAATAGTCTGCAACCACAAATGAACATCCTGTGTTTCCACAGAATATCTGGATAGAAAAGGCACACTTGCTTTTCTTACAACTTTTCGTCTGATTGGGGGTTCTGATCTTGTAGATTTGCTGTATCCTACGGGAGTTTGCATTTGGAGAGTACGTTTATTTTCCTTTAGTATTTTAATTTTTAGTCTATTCGTCTCAAAATCACGGAAGTAGTCTTTTAACATATAGCTCTGGACAGTTTGGTGAACAAACTATTATTTACCTCAAAAGAAAGAAGAAGTTTTAATCTCCATCCAGAATAACTGAAGAGAATTGAAGAACATAGATCACTAAATACCTTAGATGGAGACTCATTCTTAATAGACAATATCAATAAAGGAGAAAATAGAGGCTTCCAAATCTTTTAAATTATGTCTAAAATGCTCATTTGACTTTTATATTTTAATATACTTTTATTATTTTTACAGAGAGTTTTAGTTTTAAGATTCACTTTACAAACTGTCAATATTTATTTATCGCTTCTATTTTTGCAATAATACCAGTTGTTACAATTATTGTAGCTCCCTTGTAGAGTAGATCTTCCCACTAGGTTTTTCTTCAAGTGTGTCTTAACTATTCTTGGCCTTTTCATTTTCTTACAAATTTTAGAATCCACTTGACAAGTTAAACAACAACCATCTTGAGGTTTTGACTGTGATTGCACTTAATCTGTTAATTTGGAGAGAATTGATATCTTTAAAAATGTCTTCCAAAGCACAAACATAGTACATCTCTTCATTAACTTATGTTTCCTTTAATTTCTTTCAATACTGTTAAAAATTTGTCTGCATAGAGTTCTTGCACATCTTTTGTTAAATTTTATTACAAAGTAATTGATATTGCTTTTGTAAATGGTATCTTTGTTTAAATTCTGTTTTCTAACCATTCAAAGTTAGAATTTATAAATACAGCTGAGCTTTGTATATTGATGTTTATTCAACAACCTTGCTAAACTCTCATCAATTCCTATAATTACTCTGTAGACTGTCTTCATTTCCAGGGGTCAGCAAACGATGGCCAGCAGGCCACATCCAACCCACAGCATGTTTTTGTAAGGCCCACAAGCTAACAATGGTTTTTACATTTTTAAATCGTTGTAAAACAAACACACAAACCAACAATAACAACAAAAAGAATATGCCACAGAGATAAAAAGTAACCTTCAAAGACTAAAATATTTATTATCTGGCCCCTTACAGAAAGTTTGCTAACCACAGGTGTACACAAACAATCTTATCACCCATGAATATTGTGGCATATATTGGCTTTGCCTTTTTCCCACAACCCTTCCAGTTCTTTCTCCTTTAAGTCAGCATTTCATTTCTTAATGGTTACACAGCAAGCCTTGAAAAATAACTGTTTATGAGCTTGTGACTGATAAGTAAAACTTGTGTGCCTAGACTTCTCGCCCAGAAACTCTCATAATCTGATCTGTGAACTGCTTGACAATCTTTGTATCAATAGAGCCCTTACATAATTACTGTAAAGATGTAACTTCAGCCTTACTGACAAGCATTGTAAATGCTCATTTTATGTAGCTACTGTGAAAGTGTAACTTCTGCCCTGCTGGGAAACACTGTGAATGTCCAGTCCTTGATTATCTGTCCTGAGCGCTGCACTTTTTAATGATGCCCCCACACACACACACACATGCCCTCCCCATCTGCACGTAGACATGTGGTATAAAAGACCTCTCTTGCTTTGTGGCAAGTGCAACTCAAGCCTCGGAAGTGCCACACTCTCTGCCTGCCACGATGAATGAAGGTTTAAGCCATGACCAGGCTCAATTCTCCAAAAGAGAGGTTCTCCCTTCCGGCCCAACAAGGGCGAGGCCCCACGTTAAGTCCCCTAGTAAACCCTCTTTCGTTCACCAAGCTGGACTTGTCCGAGTATTACTTTGGTCTGAGGTATCCCTCTCAGTTTGGTGGGAAGCTATCATTTTACACGGCTCCCTCAAAACAAATAGTGTCAGTTTTATTTCTTCCATTCCAAATTTGTATGCTTCCCCACCCCACCCACCTTTTTTCCTTTACTACATTGGCTATAACCTCTAGTAAATTTTGAAAAGAAATGGTAGTGGCTGGAATTTTTTTTATTTTTCCCCCATCTTTATGATATTTGCTTTAGATTTTTTTGTAGCGGCCCTTTATCAGAACAAAAAATTCCATTTTTTCCTAGTTTTCTAAAAATTCTAATCATAAATGAAAGTTTACATTTTTAAAGTGTCTTCTGAATCAATCTAGGTGCTCATATGACTTTTCTCCTTTAATTGGTTAAAGTGGTCAATTTCATAAATGTTTTTATAAATGCTTAAATGTTGAACCCGTCTTGCATTCCTGAAATAAAACCAACTCTGTCATGATATATGGTTTAGGGTGTTTGTTTCTATAATTATCAATGAGATTGGTTTGTAATCTCTCTTTTTTGTAATGTTCCTGTCAGGTTTTGGGATCCAGATCTACTCTGGTCTTATAAAAGGAACTGGGTTTTTGTTTTACGTTCAATCTCATCTCTAGAACAGGTTTAATAACATTGTTACTTCTTCCTTAAATATTTGTTAGAATTTGCTGGTGTAGCTCTCTGGGCCTGAAGTTTCCTTTGTAGAAAGGCTTTTACTTACACGTACAATTTTCTTGATATTGGACCATTCCTATTTTCTATTCTTGTGTCAGTTTTAGTAAATTATGTTTTACTAACAATTTGGCCATTTCATCTACATTTTCAAAGTTATTGACAGAAAGTTGTCTGTATTATACCTGCTTTATATTTTTAATATCTACAAGATTTGTAGTCCTTTTTTCATTCAGGGTATTAATTGTGCTTTTTCTCTCTTTTTTTCCCCCAAGCTCACAAGGAGTTTGTAGTTTTTATTATTTTTTATAAGGAACCTACTTTTGTCTTTTTATATTTATGTTGTATGTGTATTTAATTAATTTCTGTTCTTACCTTTATTACTATTTCTTCCTTTCTTCATTTCTTCCTCCATCCATCCCTCCCTCCCTCCCTCTCTTCTTTCCTTCCTTTTTTATCAGAGAAGTTGGAAGTTTACAGAAAAATCATGCAGAAAGTAGAGAGTCCCCATATTCACCCCCTCACACACAGTTTCCCCTATTATTAACATTTTGCATTAGTGTGGTATTTTGTTACAGCTGATGAGACAGTATTATAATTATGCTATCAACTTTAGCCTACTGTTCACATTAGGCTTCACTCTTTGTGTTGTACAGTCCTATGGGATTTGTGTGTGTGAATATGGTAACTTATATAAAACCTAAAATTTTCCTTTTTCTCCCTTTTCAAATATACAATTTTTAGTGGTGTTAATTAAATTCAAAAATTTGTGCCTCCATTACCATCATCCATTGCCAAAGCTTTTCCATCACCCCAAATAGGAACTTTGCACCAATTAAGCATTAACGCCCCTCATTCCCTTCCCCAACGTGGCCCCTGGTAACTTGTATTCTTGTTTCTTTATGAATTTGCATATTCTGCTTATTTCATATAAGTGACATCATACAGTATTTGTCCTTTTGTGTCTGTCTTATTTCACTCAACACGTCTTCAAAGTTTATCCATGTTGCAGCATGCATCAGAACTTCATTCTACATTCTTTTGATATATTTGTGATTTCTTCTTTTAATTTCTTGTAGTAGATACCTTAATTTTCAGACTTTCTTCTTTTCTAATATATTAATTTATTTCTCTCTAAGCATGGCTTTAATTGCACCTTATGATTTTTCCTATGTAGAATTTGCATTGTCATTTACTTCCAAATATTTTCTATTTTCCATTGTAATTTTTCTTTGACTAATGAGTTATTTTGTTACTGATTTTTAGTTTTTATGCATTCTGGTTATATATAGGAAGTTAGTCCCCAAAGACATTATTATTGTTGTTTTTATTTATTTATACTTAACTACATATTTATTACTTTCCTTTTCTTCATTTCTTCCTGTACCTCCAAGCACCACCTAGAATCATTTTTAGTCACTTTAAATATTTAAGATTTGTTGGATTTTTTTAATCAACTCTTCACTGGAAATGAACAAATTTTGTCAGCCTTTACGTGCCTTAAAATATCTTTATTTCACCTCGTTTACTGAAAGATATTTTCTCTAGGTATAGAAACCTGAATTGATAGATATCTTCTATCAGCACACTGAAGGTACAGTTCTACTGAACTAAATATCCCTAAGTGAACTTTGTTGTTTTTGTGGTTGTGAAAAAAAGCAGACAATCCAGAAATCTAACCTAAAGTTGTCCCAGTAAATTGACACAGAAGGGAGTGTCCTTCTAAAGTAAATTCTCCTAAGTTCCTAAGGCAACATCCATTTCCTTATTCCAGGACTGCTTCCATATGTTTCATTTTCAGTCAGTGTTAAACCTATAGCTGATTTTTGTCACTCAATATCCTCTCCCTTTGCTACAGTTAAAGTCTATATAAGTAGATTCTTCATATTAAGATGTAATGAC
>JAQZBX010107676.1:0-10632 GCA_029593785.1 Cabassous unicinctus
CCAATATCTAAGATACAAGTAAGACACAGATGTTTTCCTATCTATTTAAAGAATTCCATTCCTATCATGTCTCTTTTATACTTATCACAATACTAATGAAAACCTTCCTTAATTTGAAGTTCCAAGATTGAGAGTACTTCCTACCTCTAAGGCTAACCTTTAGGGTTACCTTTGGTAGTTTATTAAGTCAGTGTATGAGATATCCCACCACCTTCGGGGAAAATTAGTTATGCCATATACTTCCATGAACTCAATGACTATCTACAGAAGGTGGCACATCAATCTACCTGTCTACCTCTTAAATTAATGGTTACTTTAGAATTTTTATAAATTTCAAATGTAAAATGAATATGCAACCAACTCAAATTAATATAAATACATGTTCATTATCCTTTTTACTTCATTGTATGCTTAGTTTCCAGTAGTGTGATCAGTTCAATGACTACTAAAACAAGAAATTTAGGAGGAATTTCTGGTTTGCAACCTATTTCACAAATGAAATCTGCAGTTCTATCTTTTTTTATTTTTTATGTTTTGTTGTTATTTTTCAGATGATGGCAGCACTGATGAATTACTATTTTCCTTTGCCCTTGTTTTAATTGTCCATATGATACCAATATACTTCTCAAAATTTTAACTCTACAACCAATAGCTTCAGGTATTCTTGAAATGATGGAGGGTAAATAATTACAGGGAAAATATGGAATCAAATAAAACTTTTTCAAACTATTCTTTATTCAAAAGCATGTAAAGATAAAACAAAGCTAGTATATTCCACAGCTTTCAGTCAACGTAAAGGCAACAGTGCCAGTCCCTGGAGAAAGTTCTTCTATAAGCTTTTGTTTTTCACCCAATTTAAATGGCAGCCCCCTCTTAGTTAATTTTAAAGACATGAAGTTACCATGCTTCAGGTGGATATATGTGAGAAAAACATACCAGGGATTCATCAGAAATGTTTAAAATATTATATATATTATATTAGAGAGGCTTCAGAATGGCTGCCATGGAAATCCTTGTTCAGAGGAATTCCTACTACATACCATGCTACCTTCACACCACATGAGCCTCCTTTCTGGTCACAGCTGACAACACTCTGATCCAAGTTAAGTCTATAGAAGCTGGCCAATAACCTATCAGGTGGTCAAACTTGAAAGCGCTACTAAACAGGGCAATGGTCATGAACTAAAATAAATCAGATCCCTTCTCTTGGGATTCTGAATTCCGGACAGAGGAAAGAAAGTATTTGGGGGGTGATGGGTGGTGGTGGAGGGGGGGATAGATAATGACTGAGAGACTGAAAACAAGATACAAAAAGACAATGAGTAGAAATCAGAGCAGAAATCATCAGGCAACAGAAGGCAGAAACCATTAAATATTTACACATGTGGGTGTATCTATATACAACAAAATTATTTTTGTTTTCCATAATGTGTAGACATTCAATACAGGGATTTTGAGGAACAGGCTCTACTCTATCTCACTATTAATCCAAATTTAATAAAAGAAACTTTATTTCTTCCTAATGGTAATATAACAAAATATTCACTTAAATGCTTGTTGACTGAATATTTCTATGTCTTTCCAAATCCAGAGTGCTAATCCCTTACTCCTTTGCACTTTTCCCCCCAAACCTACCTAAAATACATATTCACATTCACCATCATCAATAAAATACAGGCTGCAATGAAAACCATGAAATAAAATTATTTTTATACTAAAATTTATAAAACTCCCTTTTTGGTTCTATAATTACCAAAAATTTTTGAAAGCAGATATATGTATTTTCCTATTATAAGCTATCTGAAGTAATGAAATCTATTTTGACACTCTTGTAATCCAAAACTTGCAAGTCAAATAAAAACAGAGATAGACTCTACCTTAATGTCTGTTGGACTAAACAGATTCTATATTCAGAGTCTGAATTTTCTTTAATTAGTGACCTCCCTATATTAACTCTTGGCCTTTTATATTTTTCCTTGAGAGAACAAGGAAAACAGTGAGGCATGAATATAAAAGAATGAGTAAACTTTTATATGTGGGTTGTTGAACTGATATTTTTCATTCACACTTTACCTGTATTGCTCATTTGTAAAGATAATACAAAAAAAAAAAAAAATGATTTAGACACTGCAGGTCCATAGCTTGCTTACAAAATGGCTGAGGTTAAAATGTCCTACACAGAAGTGCCAAGGAATACTATAAAATACCTGACAAACATGGTATATTTTTCTGATATCAATTTTACTCAAAGATTTTTTTTAGGGCATACATGCATTTTATACTAAAATAAACGGACTACATAAGGAATAGAAGGGAAAATTACAATAAATTTCAAAGACAAAACAGGAGACTTCCCTGCTCCTGGCAATAGTCCCCCTCCCTCCCCAGACCACTCTGGGAGTGTACTTTCACTCTTTTGTTGTTAAGTACATTTACATGGAAGAGTATGATAAACATTACTGCAATCTGATACAGTATAGACAGAAAAAAATCTGTTAATCTACATGATGATCCAAATTACTGATTCCATACTGCTTTAAACTGTGACTTGGTCCTCAAACTTTATATGCATCAGAATCACCTTGAGAGGAATACAGGAAGATGGATGAGTAGGATGCTCCAAAAACCAGTCCCTTCACCAGAATAATTATTAAACAGGCAGGAACTGTCTAAGTCAACTATTTCAAACTCTAGAGTCCAGTAGAACACTGTACAACATGCAAGGAAGACTAGGAGAAAGAGGCTGATAAATTAACAGTAAATACTAGTAATTGGCTTTCTCTGCCAGCAGTTACCAACACCCATGCCCCACATTCACAGCAAGTAGCACAGGGGTCTGGCTCCAGACAGCTTGCTGGTGCCAAGAAGGAACGTAAAAATCCACTTCTCCAAGATCTGGGGTGAGCATGCACTGACTGTTGACCACAGCTTTTGATTATACACTTTGGAGCACTGAGGGCAGCCATTGTTCTAACCAGCCCTGGATAGAAGCAAAGGAGGAGCCTCAAGGACTGTAGGATTCCTCAGAGCTGGAGGACAGCTGGAGGGCTGCATTTGATGGGCAAGTCAAGAAAGCACAGCTTTGGGGAGCCAAAAGATTATAAGGCAAACAAAGAAACAGAAGATCCTAGTGCTCTTCCTGGCTTCTCCCATCCACAGGGAAGTATGGCACTGGACAAGGACCCCTTATGTGGCTCCCTGGCTTTTTTCCTCCAAGTGAGAAAAAGAGAAAGAAAACTCCTCTTTGGTATGCCCTCCCTCCCAGAATTTGCCCTCTAGGCAAAAGCAGCTTGAGACATAAAAGCTGTGTAAGAAACAATTGAGGCAGATGGCCTGCAGCAATGGCTTTCAAGCTTAAGACCCTAAGTGAGACACCTTGAAGAGGCAGAAGATCTCTCTAATAGAAAGGAAAAGGCCACCTGTAAACATGGGAAGTCCTAAGGCCAATAGGAAGCACAAGCCCAAGAAAAAACACAGGCCCAGAAAAGAAAGGGAGGACCCTGCACCCAGTGAATTCCTATGGGGGATCTTGCTGACAGGAGGGCTGACACTCAAGAAAACCTCTCAGGAGGGATGTAGCGCAAGTGGTAAACAAACAAACAGACAAAAAAACCAACTCTCATTGGGGAGTATATATAGCTTTGTGGCTGAGCGCCTGCTTCCCAGGTGAGATCCTGGGTTTACCCTGGTACCTCCTAAAATAAAAAAGAAAACTGGCAGCTGGGTGCAAATACAAGGAAAAGACATCTCAGGGAATAATTCCCAGAGATAACATTTTAAAATATTAAAACAGTGTGCAACAAAACATTATAAGGCAAACAAAGAAAAAGAAAGTGATGGCTCATGCAAAAGTAGAAGATAAAAATCCAGAACACATCAATAAGACCAGATTGTGGACATACCATACAAAGAATTTGAAAATGATCTCCAATATGCTCAAAGAGATGAAGAAAAAAACAGAGAAAGAACTAAAGGACAACAGGAAAACAATCAACAATATGAGACTCTCAATAAAGAGATTCAAATTTTAAAAAAGAACCAAAGAGAAGTACTGCAGGTAAAGACCAAAATAACTATAATGAAAAATTTCAAGTAAGGTTTCCACAGCAAATTAGAGCTGGCAGAGGAAAGAATGAGAGAACTCAAAGACAAAACAGTCTAAATGAGTCAGAGTAAGGAGCAGAAAGAAAAAAGAATTATAAAAAGTGAAAACTGCAGAAGAGACCTCTGGGACACCATCGAGCATATCAATATAGAAATTAAGGAAGTTCAAGAGAAGAAAAAGGAAAGCAGTAGAAAGGATATTTTTTAAAACAACAAATCTTCCAAACTTAGCAAAAGATATGAATAAATATGCATATCCAAGAAGCCCAAAGAATACAAAATAGGATAATCAAGAAGAAATATATGCCCCATCACACGCAGATCAAATTGTCAAATGCAAAGGACAGGGTGGCGTTCTGAAGGTAGCAAGAGAAAAGCAATGTGTTATGTACAAGGGAGTCTAAATAGATTAAATACCAATTTCTCACCAAAAACCATGAAGGCAAGAAGGCACTGGGTTGAAATACTTCCCAAAGAAAACAAAGGCCAACCAAGAAATTTATATGTGGCGAATCTTTCAAAAATGAGGGTGAGATTAAGACATTCTCAGATAAAACAAAAGTTGAAGGAGTTCATAACCAACCACTAGATCTCCCCTCAAGAAATGTTAAAGGAAACTTTTCACTGAACAGGAAAGAATGCTACAAACTCATTTTATGAAGCCAACATACCAAAACCAGATAAAGATACTACAAAAAGAGAAAATTACAAGGAAGTGGATGTGGCTCAAGCAGCTGGGCACCCGCCTACCACATGAGAGGTCCCGGGTTCGGTTCCTGGTGCCTCCTAAAAACGACAAGCAAGACAGTGAGCTGATGTAATGGGCTGGTACAGCGAGATGACGCAATGAATAGACATGGAGAGGAAACACAAGAGAAACAACAAACAGGGAGCAGAGGTGGCTTAAGTGATTAGGTGCCTCCCTTCCACATGAGAGGTCCTGGGTTCGGTTCCCAGTGCCTCCTGAAAAGACGATGAACAGAGAGCAGAAAACAAGCACAAACAATGAGGAGGGAGAAATAAATAAATAAAATGAATCTTTAAAAAAAGAACTGCAAATATTCTCGCTGTCCTGACTTCGTGAGAATCAGGGTAGGCTAAACATTCGCTAGGTCTGGTTTTTGGAATGCTGGTGATAAACTAAGCCTGGTTTGTTATATGACTGTCCTGTACAGGAAGGGACTGTAGCTTTGGGAATCTTTGGTCAACCTTGGGAGCTATAGCAGTGGGACGGATGTGCCTCGGGCAGTTGGGCGTCTGTCTCCCATATGGAGGGACCTGGGTTCGACCCCCAGGACCTCCTGGTAAAAAGAAAAAAAAAGAAAAATATAGAAGGCATGTGGGCCACTAGACCCCATGTGCGGGGGCACCGCCAGGCCCCACGAGCAGGTGAGCCACCAGGTCCCATGCATGGGTGCGCCGCCAGCCTCCGTAAGCCACACAGCAAGATGATGATGTAACAGGAGAGTGACACAAGGGAGGGCCAAGACGAGACACACTGAAAAATCAGGAACTAAGGTGGTGCAGCTGGTAGTAGGACGCCTCTCTCCCACATCGGAGTTTCCAAGGATCGAATCCCAGTGAAGACAGGAGGACAAGGATGAGAAGAGAGGGCAGAAAATGTACACAGAGAGTTGCCCAGTGAATGGACACAGAAATAGCAAAAATGGGGGGGGGCAGGGGTAAAAATGGATAAAAGTAAAGAAAATTACAGACCAATTTCTCTAATGAACATAGATGCAAAAATCCTTAAAAAAAATATTTACAAACTGAATCCAAAAGCATATAAAAAGAATTATACAACATGATCAAATGGGTTTTATCCACGGAATGCAAGGGTGGTTCAACACAAGAAAATCCATTAGTGTAATAAACTACATTAATGGAAGAAAAATCACATGATCCTCTTGATTGATGCAGAAAAGGCATTTGACAAAACACAGCATCCTTTCTTGATAAAAACACTCCAAAACACAGGAATAGAAGAATGTTTTCTCAACATGGTAAAGCGCATTTATAAAAAACCCAACAATGAAAGCTTTCCCATTGAGATTGGGCACAAGACAAGGATGCCCATTGTCACCAATAATTAAGTGAATAATTATTTAATATTATGCTAGATTAGGCATGAAAAAGAAATAAAAGGTAACCAAATAGGAAGTGAAGAATTAAAACTTTTGTTATTCACTGATGATTGAGCCTACATCTAGAAAATCCCCCAAAACCCAAAACATATAGATACTGGAACTAATAGACAAGTTCAGCAAACTGGCAGGATGCAAGATTAAAACACTAAAATAAGCAGCTTTTTTAATAAACAACTGATGAGCTATCTAAGGAAGAAGTAAGAAAAAAATTTCATTTATAATAGCAACTAAAAGAATCAAATATTTAGGAATAAACTTAACCAAGGACAAAAAGGATCTATATTCAGAAAACTACAAAACATTGCTAAAGGAAACCAAAGAAGACCTAAATAAATGGAAGCACATTCCGTGTTCATGGATTGGAAGACTAAATATCATTAAGATGTCAATCCTACCCAAACTGATTTACAGATTCAAAGCATTCTTGGACGACTCTCACTTTTGGACTTTAAAACATATTACTCAGCTCCAGTGGTAAAAAACAAACAAAAAACAGCATGGTACTGTCAGAAAGATAGACAGATTGACCAATGGAACCAAAACAACAACTCAGAAATAGATGCTCTTATCTACGGTCAAGTGAAATTTGACAAGGCTATCAAGCCCACCCAGCTAGGCCAGAACAGTCTATTCAACAAATGGTGCTGGGAGAACTGGATATCTATATCCAAAAGAAAGAGATAGGACCCCTGTTTCACACCTTATACAAAAATTAACTCAAAATGGATCAAGGACCTAAATATAAAAGCAACAACCAAAAAACTCCTATAAGAAAATGGAAGGAAACATCTTCAAGATCTTTTGGTAGGTTGAAGTTTCTTAAACCTTACACCCAAAGCACGAGCAATGAAAGAAAAAATAAATAAATAGGATCTCCTCAAAATTCAATACTTTTGTACTTCAAAACACTTGGGCAAGAAGGTAAAATGGGAGAAAATATCTGAAAACCATGTATCTGATAAGGGTTTGATATCCATGTTATATAGAAAGACCACACAACGCAACAAAGAAAAGAAAAGCAACCCAATTTAAAAATGGGCAAAAGACTTGAACAGATATTTTTCCAAAGATGAAATAAAAATGGCCTCAAAGCACCTGAAAAAATGCTAACAGGGAAATGCAGATCAAAACTATAATGAGATACCATTTCACACCTTATAGAATGGCCATTATTTTAAAAAAAGAGAAAACTACAAGTGCTGGGGAGGATATAGAGAAATAGGAACACTCCTTCATTGTTGGTGGGAATGTAGAATGGTACAGCCTCTGTGGAAGACAGTTTGGTGGTACAAGAAGCTAAATATAGAACTGCAATATGATCTGGCAATCCCTCTACTAGGAATATATCCAGCAGAACTGAAAGCAAGGATGTGAAATGACATTTGCATACCAATGTTCATAGCAGCATTATTCACAATTGTTAAAATATGGAAACAGCTAAAATGTCCATCAACCGATGAACAAAACGTGGTATATACATACAATGGAATATTATTCAGCTGTAATAAGTGAAATTGGGGTGCATATAAGAACATAGATGAACCTTGAGGATATTACACTGATTGAAATAAGCCAGATACAAAAGGACAAATATTGTATGGTCTTGCTAATATGAACTAAATATGATAAGTAAACTCACGGAGGTAAACTCTGGAGTATAGGTTACTAAGGGAGCTGATGCTTAACGTATGTAGAGTTTTTCATAAGGTTTATTGTAACAGTGTGGAAATGAATAGAGTTGGTGGTAACACATTTAGTGAGTATAATTAGCACTGCTGATTTACAAATGTGATTGTGGTTCAAAGAGGCAACCTGTAGACCTAAATGTCAATTGAAAGGAAGCTAGAAAATAATCTAAGGAATGCATAACATAGTGATTTTGGGGGTGGATGAAGATTGTGGTTGGTAGTATAAATATAAGAATGTTCTTTTAAAAAGCATTAAGAACATGATACACAGGAAAATTACAACTCATATGAATTATGGACGATAGTTAACAGTAATAGTGTAGTATTTTTTCAGCAATGGAATAGAAGACATTACATCAATTCTAAGGGACAACAATAGGGGGTTATATATGGGGTATGGGATTTTTCCTTTGGAATAATGAAAACATTCTAAAATTGACTGAGGTGATCACAGCACAACTCCATGATGAAAATGAGAACCACTGAGTGTACACTTTAAATGGATTGTACAAAGCATGCGACTGTATAACAGAGGGAACCCAGTGGTAGAAGATGGACTGTGATGAACGGAACAAATATGAGAACATTCTCTCATGAACTAAAACAAATTATATAATACTAATACAGGGTGCTAATAATCAGGTGAGTTGGGAGAAAAATACACCAAATGTAAGATGTGGGCTATAGTTAGTAGTAATATTTTGACAATGCTCTTTCATAGTTCATAACACATGCTTCACAACAATGCAAGGTGTTGGTGGTGGGGTGATGTATGGGTGATGTATGATGATATGCATGTTCTTTTGTAAGTTCACAACTTTTACTATACACAATCTTCATGTATGTTCATGTATGAGTTATATACTTCAATAAAATTTTATTTAAAAATATTATAGTAGGCATTAATAGAAAATCAAAGGACAAAAATGATATAAGACTTACAAAGACTAAATCACAAAAGGGAGAAGAAAGTCCTGCATTATCAATAGTGTGACTTGAAACATAAATGGATTAAACTTTCCAGTCAAAAGGGAGAAAATGGCAGAATGAATAAAAATGCATGACCCAACTATATGCTGTCTACAAAAGTCTCACTTTAAATTCAGGTGCATAAGTAGGCTGAAAGAATGTAAAAGAATATATCATGCAAGCAGTAACCAAAAGTGAGCTAGGATAGCTATACTAATATCAGATAAAGTAGATTATAAGTTAAAAAAAAGTTATGAGGGACAAAGATCATCAATATATATTGATAAAGGTGTCAATTCAACAAGACGTAATATATGCACCTAACTGGAAAGCCTAAGATATATGAAGCAAATACTAACAGATTAGAAAGGAGAAATTGATAGTTAATAGGAGACTTAATGCACCACATTCAATACTGGGTAGAACAGTTAGACAGAAGATCAATAAGGAACATAGGAAAGCCTCTCCAGGACTTTTTGTTAGGCAATGGTTTCTTAGACTTTAAACCTAAAGCAAAACAACAAAAGAACAAATAGATAAATTCAAAACTCATGTGCCTCAAAGGACTTTATCAAGAAATTCAAAACTCATGCGCCTCAAAGGACTTTATCAAGAAAGTAAAATGACAACCAACACAGTGGGAGAAAATATTTGGAAACCACATATCTGGTAAGGGCTTATTATATAGACTATATAAAGGAAGACTTCAATACTACAACAAAAAAGACAAACAACCCAATTAAAAAATGACAAAATACTTGAATAGACATCTCTCCAAAGAATATATACAAACATCCAGAAAGTACATGAAAAGTTGCTCAACATCATTAGCCATTAGAGAAATGCAAAACAAAAACTCAATGAGATACCACTTCACACCCACTAGAGTAACTATGAATAAAAATTTTTAAAAAAAGGAAAATTACAAGCGTTGGAAAGGATGTGAAGAAATAGGAAAACTCATTCATTGCTGGTGGGAATGTAAGATGGTGTAGTTGTGGAAGACAGTTTGGCAGTTCCTCAGAAAGTTAAGTATAGATGGAAGAAGATAGGAAGAGAGAAAGTGCTCCATAGACATGGAAGAGGAGAGAACTTGGTCATTTTGGTCCTGCCATGTGACAGAAAGGAGAAGGCTCAAACAGCTAAAGCCCCAGGAAGAGAGACAAGCCCTATGCCAGCCTACAGCTGAGATCGGAAGAAGGTGAGCACACAGAGCCTTAAGAGGATAAAGGAAGGAGGGACCAGACAGAGATCACCTGCAATCTTGCTTCAACACGTGGAAACAGACTTTGGGGCTATTTTATTCTAGTTACTACCTTCTCATTATACTCAGCACCTCAAAGGAAATCATATCAAGTGGACTGCTGCCCCCACTGGAAGATGATTCCTTACTTGTGCTTTTATCATATCCACTGAAGTCATTCAACAGAATACAGTGACTGAATTCATATAACTAAGACTGACAGGACGCTACAAATAGATAATGATGTTCAAAATCTTTTCATTTCCTACTTGAGGACGATGGTGTGAAACCTCATTATTGTGACCATGAGGTTCATCTAGAGCCTTGAAAACAACATGTACTTCTTCCTTTTGTAGCCGGCCATCACACATGCTTGTTTCTCAATTACCATAGCCCCTAGACTACTCATTGTGCCCACTCTGCAATGAACACCATTTCCTACAATGGTTATATAACCCATGCTTTTGCACACCATATCTTT
>JAQZBX010107677.1:0-10624 GCA_029593785.1 Cabassous unicinctus
GGGTATTGCACTCCGTTTCCAAAACGAAGCGACTTACTGTTTCACAGCTTCCTAGGTGAAACTTGTATTTCGCTTGCTTCACTAAGTCAAGGTAAGTGAAGTCGGCAAAGCAAGTATTTCACTGAGCTTCTGAAGCTAAGCCGCAGCCGCCAGAGCCAGCTGTGGGGGGCGTCCTGCGCCGCCCACCCCCCCGCCTCCTGACCGGCCTCCTGGTGACCGTGTTCTCTGGGCTTCCCTACCCGGAAGGCTGTCTCTTTCCGAGCCCTTATTTCCCACCCATTCCCTTGGAAACCCCACCCTGACCTTGATCACTCACTGGGTGGGAAGGGGAGACCCCACAGGAGCTGAAGAGCTTTTCCCAAAGAAGGGCCTCAAAGCCTACTGGGATGTTTAAATGTTTTAATACTTATAGAGACTTTTCAAGTGGAAGAAAATGCCAAAATTAGGGTGGTCAGAAGGATGAAAACCGCACAAGCCAAACTCAGAAACTGACAGGCTAGAGAGAAAGCGGTCTCCTTAGCGACGCTCTGGCCGCTTGGCTCAGCTCCCTGCACCCCCCACCGAGCAACATGCCTTCCCGGGGTCTCTTCCTTGCCTCCCCCCACCCCCAGGCTCCGCCCCTTGAGGAGGACAGTTAACCTCGGAGCAGAGGTCTCCAAATGATATTCTGTTAGTGCTTCTATCTAGTCCAGTACTATTTCTGACAATGACTTCCAAAATGGAACTGATTTTTTAAATGTAAGCTTCTTATTTATAAGAATAAACAAGGCTGCATTTAAGAAAAGTCTTCAAATGGGGGAAGAACATCCTCCCCCACACACAACACAACCACGGCCATCCTGTTGGTGCTTTCTCCTGCAGTCTCTGCCTCATGAATAAATGTTATTCTATGTCAGAGCGTTTGGTTTGGTCTTAGTCTGGTTTCCTCCTTCTGTGCGAGTGTTTCACTGAGGAATGTGATACCAGGAGGCAGGAAGGAGAGAGGAGAGAGCAGAGCAGACGAGGCTGCATTGAGGAACTGACCCCAGCTAAGAGCACCTGGTGCCACCTGCAGACCTCCCGTGGGTGGTGGGGTGGGGAGAGAAGCGCTCTCCATTGGCTCCCAGCCCCGTCTGTCAGAGGCTTTCCTGGTGGGCTAACCCCCCACACTTCTGAGCTGCCCTTGCCTGGGTGCTAAGGGGGTTTCCTCTAGGTCCCAGAAAACCGTGTCCTCAGAAGCCCCAGAGTGGGAGGCAAGAGGCATGAGGCTCATGGTGTCAGGCTGTCCCTGTGAGAAGCAGCTGGAGTCTCCAGAACTCATGTCCTCAGCAGTGGATGAACTAAGAGACAGGAGGGGTCAAGAAGCCCTGGGGAGGTGTCCGACACAGTGTTCTTGATGATGCACGTGTAATTTTATACCCCGCTTTTCCCACTGACATTACGTATTCTCCATATTGATGAACAGTTCTCATCATTTTTAATGGATGTTTGTAAACTTTCCAAATAGATGAACAGAAGCACGTTTTGAATAATACTGGTTTCTACATGTTGAGTTACTTGCAAAACAGTGAAAAGGCCAGCCCACTGAGGTGATCTGTGAAGGGCCATTTCATACCTTTGTGGCTTGGAGGGTAGTGGGAGGGCATTGATCCCCTTACTAAATATTTTGCTTTTATTTCAGTTACTTTTGGAAAACATTGATGGTTGTAAATCTGGAGAAGAATCAAAAACAAACTACTGATTTCAGGATTCTAAATAAAAATCTCTCCCCTTTCTTTCTCCAGGGAGCAACACTTTGTAGAATTGTTAGAAAACTCTGGATGAAGATGGGTATAGGACCCCACTTCTATCTCTGAACTCATCCATCCAACAAATATTTATTGAGCGCCTGCTGTATGCCAGGTTTGGCGTCAGGCACTGGGGACCCAGGGATCATCTCTGTCCTCAGGGCCTCCAGGGGATTCAGGCGTGCAAACAGTCAAATGCTGTCATGGCAACGCCATGATGGTGCACACGGGACCCAGGAGGGAAAGAGTAGGTCAGACTTTCATTCAATCACTGATTGTATCCGTTAGCTATTGCTGCGTAGCAAATTACCCCCTCAATCAGTTACCTAAAACAATAAACATTGATCATCTCACACGGTTTCGGTGGGTCAGGAATTTAGGAGCAGCTTAGCTGGGTCATTCTGGTTTGGGGTCTCTCACGATGTTGAAGCCGAGCTGCCAACAGTGCTACAGTCATCTGAAGACTGTACTGGGGCTCAAGGATCTTCTGGATTGGCTCCCTCAGATGGCTGCTAGCAGGAGGTTTCAGGTTTTCACCGTGCCGACCTCTCCGCAGGGCTGCTTGAGTGTCCTTGTGGCACGGCAGCTGGCTGCCCCGAAGCAAGTGACTCTAGAAAAGGAGGTTGAAGCCGTAGTGTCTTTTAGGACCTAGTCTCAGAAATCAGTAAAGAGGGGACTATCCAGGGACTGAATCCCAGAAGTGGGGCTCACTGGGGACCACCTTGGAGGCAGGCTAGCACGTTAGTTTATTGACTCATTCAACCGCCATTTATGAAGCACCTGCCAGGAGCTGGCACTGGGTTTGGGACTGGGGTCCCCAACACAGCTGTGAGTAACTTGAGTTCAGGGATTACATCTTTGATCTTATATCCAGTGCCTAGAATATAAGAAGTCTCGGTAACGTTTATGTATTTATCAAAAGGAATCTGCCGTTAGGAGCTGAGCCTCTGGAGGCAGTCTGCCTGGTTCAAATCCGAGCTCTGCTACTTTCTAGCTACGTGACCCTGAGCAAGTTGTTGACTTCTCTTGGCCTCAATGTCTTCACTGAATGAAGGCTTGTCTACTTTTCCCCCCTTGTAGGCCCAAGAGCTTCCCATCTAGTGGAACCAGGTCATGTTTATGTGCACCAGTGAATGTGCGCAGTCTGGTGCCTGCGTCCTGCTTCCTGGGCAGGAGGGGCCAGCAATTTCTCTCCATCCCTGGGCCAGTCACGGGGTGGCTTTGTGATCGAAGTCCAGCCCATCAGGATTCTCTCTCCAGTGACTTTCAATCTCAAGCAAGTGGCCCCAAGATGCAAGATTATATTCCTCGTCACGTCTGCAAGCCCTGATCAGACCATTCCTGCTGCCAAACCATTGCTGGGCTTCTGCCCATCTGCAGCTCCTGGGGCTTCTGCCCACTTTCCAAGCCTGATCCTCCCACTAGCTATTTATTCTGTGCACCTCCCTCCCCACGCTGATGCTTTCTCCAATGAAACACATGGTTCTTGCTTAGCCAGGTCTGGTTTCTGTTACTTACTATGGAGAAGTCTAATTGAATATCATTGTTTTATTACTGGTGAGGTTAACTTTGATCATTTGGTTATGGTGGTGTCTGCTGGGTTTCTAGTTTTCCCTTTTTAATTAATAATTATCTTGTGGTGAGATGCTTTGAGACTACGCAAATATCCTCAAGGTAATTTTGCCCACTAATTTCAACATTCACGGATTGTTATTACTGAAATTAGTAATAATTATTGCTGTGTTGTCTGCCTAATGCTTATTTCCTATTTCCACCATTCTTTCTACATTTACTAATTAGAATTCTACTGTAAAGAAGAGCTATCCCTTCTCCCTATTTATTCATTTAATTGTTTATATTGGTATGAATTTATGGGTGTTTATTTTGTTCTGTGGGTTATAATCCATTACTATCATTATTTGTTGCTCAAATGATCTATATTTGGCCATTGGGAACTCCTTCTAATTGCCTCCTGTGTATATACGAGTATTTTTAAACGTCTTCAGTTTTTTATTAAAACATAATATATACCTAGGTAAAGTGTACCCAGGACCTCTCTCTACTATTTTTTCAACTTCTAGTGGATATATCATTACTTCAAAATAAAAAGTATTTAAAAATCAATGTATGCTCATTATAAAAAAAAAAAAATTTCAGGGACTTAAGAAAATTATCAAAATCATCATCTCATCTCTTAGAGATAGTCCCTGTTGGTATTTTGTTATCTTTCCCTCCAGGATTTTTTTTAAATCATTTTAAATGGTGCCATAACACAATTCTGGCAACTCTGAGCACCGACATTCTAGCTTTGTAATGGCCAGAACCCGAAACAGTCACACCAGCGGCCTGCCTTCCAGGTGTCCACGTGTGCCGTGTCCGCCTGTGCTGAGAGCCGGGGGGTGGGGGCGGCGTGGGCAGAAGTGACGAAACGCGGTGTTGGGAGGGCCCCCTTCTCTCCCATCGGGGAGGGACGGTCTTCGAGGTTACTTGTAGAGGTGGAAGGAGCTCAGCTGGTCAGTTCAGCAGAATGCGCACAGGTTAGGGACTCTGCCGGGAGAGGGAGAATTAGAGGAAGAGGAAAACAGGCAGAAGATGTAGGATTTGTAGTTCCTGCTGCCAGGAAACAGGGCAGTCAAGAAGCCAGTGGGCGTGTAGCCAAGCAGGGTTAAGGTTGGTCAAGGCTGGACTTTCCACCCTGGTTGCCCTGACAACCTCCTCCTTTTGTTGACAATAGTGAGGAAGATGGAAAAACAGGCAAATGGAAAAAACAACAGCAGTAATTAAGGCAGAACCTGCTATAGTTTGGGGAGGGGCCCTGGAGGGGCAGACAGAGGTCTGAGAACCAGGGGGAGAGAAGGGCCCCCTGGCCAGGGTGAACTTGAGCCTGCACACTGGGAGGCCTGAAGCCTCTCTCAGCTGCGGTCACGCCAGGCGCGCAGCCTCCCCTCTCTGCTCCCCTCGTGGATTAGGCGAGGCTGCCTGGAAGGAAGTCCCAGGCTCAGGAAACGGCGGCTGCTCACTCTTCCGGTTGGGGACAGAGTCATTACCTCAGACCTGTCTCCTTTTCAGTCACCTGGAAGGGCTGGGACAACCAGGGGAGGGAGGGAATAGAAAGCCTGGAAGCTGAGGCTGCCTGAGGTCAGGGCACTAAGCAGTGGCCAGTGGGCCAGGTCTGCGCCATTCAAAGGCTCTGCCCGGCAGTCACCTCAGGCCGTGAAAGGGAGCCTCAAACTTTAGAATCCCCTGGAGGGCGTGTTGACATGCAGATTCCTGGGCCCCACCCCCAGGTTCTGATTTGGTTCAAGTTCCCAAACAGGGCTGCTGCTGCTGCTGCCCCTCTGAGAACTGCTCCCACGAAACACGCCATTCAGCCCTTGAGCCTCCAGGAGAGCCTCCGCAGAACAGGGAATACACTGGACTGCCATCCTGAACTGTGTTCTGAGGCCCCCCGGTTTCTTCAGAGGCGCCTTAGCCAGGGGCAGGAGAAAGAAGGATGACCGCGGGAGGGAGCTGTCAGGAGGAGGAGCTCCCCTTGGCTATCTTTATACCTTAGAGTCCTGGGTGAGATTCTTCTGGAAAAGAGGTTTCTGCTATTAACAGAAAACCAAGAATGATAAACTACTGACAGAAAACGACTTCTTTGCTCCAGTCGCCTACCGCTGTGACTTAAGCAGGAGCTGTATCAGTACAGAGCACCATCCTGTTGGGCAGGAGTCTGGGCAGGGCCGGGGGTCTGGGCAGGGCTCAGCCGGCAGAGCCTCCTGCTCCTGGGGCCGGCTGAGCTGACGTGATGGTGCTGCTGCGTCTGGGCTTCGCTCACAAGCTTGGAGCCTCGGGTGGGTGGCTGGAAGGCGGGACTCAAGGGCCTGCTGCCCGGAGCGGCTACACACGGCCTCACCTGCGCCGCGGTCTCAGGACTGCGCGACTACGTGGCAGCTCAGGGCCCAGCTTCAAGAGACAAGAAGTGGAAACCACCAGACTCTTCGGTCCTGGGCCTGGAACCCAGCACAGTGTCACTTTAGCCATGCCCTCTTCATCAATGCAGGAAGGCGCTCAGTGGTGTAATGTGAAAGAAGGCGCGCCATCTCGGAACTACACCTGCGAGGCCTCAGCCACACCCGGACCTGGCGTAGGTGCGAAGCTCCTGGCCCTCCAGCCTGACATGGTCAAGCACTGAGACTTTTGGGAGTGAATGTATTTTGCAAGTGGGAGGAATGTAAATAATTTGGGGCCAAAGAGGGAGTTGTGGTATGTCTCGGAACACCTGCTTTTGAAGTCCATTTTGCTGGAGGGAGCCCAGGCAGTCCCATGGAGAGGGCTACGTGGGGAGAAGCCGGGGCTCCTGCCAACAGCCCAGCTGAGCTCCCAGCCCACGGTCAGCACTGCCAGCCATGAGTGGACCAGCTAGGAAGGGGCTGGTGATAGTTAGGCTAATGTGTCAGCTCGGCCAGGTAATGGTGCCCAGTTGTCTGCTCAAGCAAGCACTGGGCTAAGTGTAATACAAGGGGAAGCGGGTGTGGCTCAGTCGATAGAGCCCCCGTTTACCATATGGGAGGCCCCGGGTTCGCTTCCCGGGGCCTCCTTGTGAGGGCAGGCCGGCCCGCGCGGCGCGAGGGGCTGATGCAGCGGGACCTCACAGCAAGGGGAAGATAAGCAGACACGGAGAAGACACACAGCGAATGGACACAGCAAGCACAAGCAGCAAGGGGGGGGATAAATAAATAAATAAATAGATCTTAAAAAAAAAAAAAGTGTAATACAAGGGCGTTTCATGGACTTTAATCATCAGTGAATTGATTGCATAATGGCTGGTTACATCTACAATTAGCTGAGGAGACTGCTATCGTCTCACCCAATCAGTTGAAGGCTGTAAAAGGGGAAGTGATCTCAGCATTGAAGGAGAGAATTCCCAGCTCTACTTCAGACAGTCAGTGTCACCTGGGAACTCATCAAGGACCTTCATCAGAGTCCTGGTTTGCAGCCTGCCCAGCAGAATGTGGACTTATGCCTCCTCACTATTGCATGAGACAATTTTGTAAAATCTCCTGGTATTTACAGATATCTCCTGTCGATTCCGTTTCCCTACAGAACCTGACTAGTGCGGGGCTCCTCCAGCCCCAGCCAAGCACCTCGGCTGACACCATGTGGGACTGGTGCTAAACCCAGGAGGGCACCTGGGGGCATCCCCCAAAGCGAGCTCAGTGGACACTGATTTTGTGGAAGGACAGAAGGATTGAGAGGTGACTGCTAAGGAGTAGAGGGTTTTCTTTTTGGGGTAATGAAAATGCTCTAATATTGACTGTGGTGATGAATGCACAACTCTGTGATTATACCAAAAGCCACTAATGTATACTTTAGATGGATTGTATGGTATGTGAATTTATCTCAATAAAATTGCTAAAAAAAATGGAACACGCGGAGTGGATGTAGCTCAGTGGTTGAGCACCTGCTTTGCACATATGAAGTCCCAGTTTCAATCCCCAGTACCTCCTAAAAAATGTAACACTAATTTTGAAGAATATTAATAAGTCCTCGGCTATTAAAAAAAAATAAAGCTTTCAGTGGTCAAGTATGTTTGAGGAAACCTGCGTGAAACAATACTTTAAAGGTCTCTGTGCTGCAGAACTTCTCGTTCTTGCTTTAGTGTTCTGAGGAAGCTTCTGGAGAAGGCTGGGCTTCTGGTAAGCCTCCTGACCGTGAAGGTTTATTCTTTTGAAAAGGGGTCACGCTGGTCAATTTCCCTTCTTAGGGGGTCTCCTTCCTGGGTAAAGGGAAAGCGAGTGGCACATGGTTGAAGGCTCTTCCACTGGAGCCGCCGAGGGGCCCCAAGGCAAGAACTTCCAGTCTGAGCGCTGGGGCTCCGGACAGCGCTCCCCAGCTCCTGAGCACGCCGCTCTGCCAGGGAGCTTGGACCACACTCCTTAGTTACTCTAGAGCAGAACAAGGAATTATTTACAGGCGCTCTGCTGGCAAAGGATGCTAATGAGATGCTAATGCCGACAGTAATTTCAGTGCAATTCCCACACACTCCTTTTTGCTTTTTGCTACCTCTGCTCTCTGCTGGCCAGGGGAGGCCAGGGGGCCAAGGGGCTCCCCCTGACCGTGGAGGCCTGAGGACTCCAGAGACTGTGCTCTTCTGACACAGGCTGCCCAGTTGTGAGGCCGTTTGCAAGTCCAGTCGCAGGAGCAAGGCCGCACTCAAATCACCTGCCCCAGATGCCTTTTCTGAGCATCCCCTGCGCCCTAGGCCCTCTCTTCCCCCCTCGGGCTGAGAGGAGTGTCCCTCCCCTGTGCTCTGCACTGGCTTGTGGCCATCATCTCTACCATCCGACCCTGAGCTCCTGAGCACGTGCTTTCGGTGTCGCTCTCCTCAGGACGGGAGGGGGCACTTAGTACATACAGAATGTTCAGATGCTTTGGTGAATTTAAGCGAATTGGCCATATGTGGTCAGTTATTTTGATTGGGATTTATTTCTGCCTTTGGATCTGCTAAGCAAATTTAATGTATAAACAAGACTCAGGTGGACAGATGGTAACATATGCACTCTTAAAAAAAATCTCTTTTCCAGGCACATTGGCAGCCTCCACTTGGCTATTTAAAATGATTTAAAAGGACTTATTCAAATGTGACCAACCTCTATTTGGCAAAATTCTATTAACTTTTGCTGTCTTTTACGGTATGGCCTTTCTTTCTTTTTTTTTTTTTAAAGAAATTATTCTATTTTCCTTTTATCATTGTAATATCGGATGTCCAGTGTATCGTGAAACCTTCCCCATCTCATTCCCCAGTGTCTCCCAAATTTCAGTTTAATTTTCAAAGAAGTTTTAGGTCACAGCACATTTTGCTGTTTTTTTGTGTGTGTCCATTCGCTGGGCAATTCTCTGTGTCTGTTTCATCTCTTCTCATCCTCCTCCTCCAGTCTTCACCAGGATTCGATCCTGGAGACCTCCAATGTAGGAGGGTATGGCCTTTCTTGTAAGTAATTCAACCTCATTTCATTTTCCTTCCTCCCTCCCTCCCTTCCCTCCTTTATCTCTTTCGTTTTCTTTCTCTTTCTTTTTAAGTTTCATTGCTCAGGCTTCCCCCTCCTTCACACAGGCCTTTGCCCCCACAGTAGCAGAATGGGCACTGGGAAGTAGACAGGTGGCTGTGCACCTGAGCTTTCCTCTGTCACACAGGTAGCATCGTCTAGCCTCTTGCTACTCACAGTGCGGTCCCTGGCCCGGCAGCACTGGCAGCACCTCGAGGTTTGTTAGAAATGCAGAATCTCAGGCCCCACCCCAGACCTTCTGAGCAGGTGATTCATAGGCATGTACGTGTTGGAGAGGCCTTGCTCTGACTCGCCTGCTCCATGCCTTGCAGATGACGTAGGGGCTGAGCCAGGAGATGGGTACTGACTACTTAGTTGTGGGATGTACCAGCACTAATTAGCCTACACCTTCACCGACTACATCTAGCCAGGTGTCCTCGTCTGCCCCACCCACAGCCCTGGGAGGAGGAGCCCTACACATCCTAGCGGCTGGCGTCCCTGAGAGCGTCCACTGCGCCAGCCACTGTGCCAACCTCTTTACACGCGTTCTCTAACTGAGCCCTCACTGCAAGTCTAAGAGGCGGGCAGCACTCTCAGCCCTGTCACAGACGAGGAGCCCAAGGATCAGGGACGTGAAGCCACTGGCCACTGCCGCCCAGCTGGGCGTAGCACCTGCGCTGTAACGGGGGTTCTCTAAGGGGGGCTTCCTCCAGATTTAGGTGGCCGCAGCACAGTCGGGGCTGCTGATAAACTGCATGTCGCGTTCTTCTGCCGTTTTCAGCCCTTTCTGGACCCTAGATTGGCCTTTCCCTGGAGAAGGGACCTCAGGATGCTCTTCAGACACACATCCTAATCGGTCTGAGGGGCAATTAGCAAAAAAAGTCCAGATGCGTTTGGCACCGTCCTCTGGGCTTGGGGTGTGTTTGTCATCAGCCACTGGGAAGTCACGTGGTCGTTACCGTGGCTCTCAGCCCGATTCCCAAGCTCCCTCCATGTGCCTGGCACTTGCAATTTCGCCACACATTCCGTCTCTACACCTCACAAATTGGGCAGAGTAGGACCCTGTCTGCTGTATAATTTGGACTGTAAAAAGCAAAACTAGATCTTCAAGAGGAAGTATAAACTGCTGCTCCCCGATTGGAGGGGCAAGAGCATTGATTTAATTAATTTAGAGTCTACTTGGGAAGGCAAGGCACACACACGCAAATTCAAGGGCTAACTAACTCCACTAGAATATAAGAGCCGCCAGAAGGTGGTATGTCTAAATGCCAAATTAATGGCAGGGATATAGGAGCTAAAGAAGCTCATTAACATTCACTTATTAAAATTACAGATGTTACCAAAAGATGGGGAAGATATATTTTATGCATTTGCAAATAAATGTTTGTCGCCTACAGCCGACTCTTTAACAATAATAAATTCTGAATCGTGTCAGGTCAAACGCACCTGAATACTGTTTTACAAATTCAGTATTTCTTCAAATTGCATTATCTTTTTCTAGAAGCAATCACAAGGCATAAACAGATTTGTGGCAATGGAAAGGATTTTTTTTCTCCTCTGTAATGAACAGACTAAAAGTTTAATCCCAAGGTCTGTTTCAGTGTCCAAGGATGATCCTGGTGAGAATTGCTCTGAGTGCATTTTTTCATATACTCTCAAGAACTGTAAGGTATTTAGGGGAAAAAGCCAGAGTTTTGAAAGTCCACTAAAGAGGTCCCTTTCCTCAAACTTTGTGACCCTGGGAAGGGTGCCCAAAGTAGGTGCTTTTTAGTGTCAGGCTTCTGAGAAAACACTGAACTTACTCCAGGCCACGTGAGGCCAAGACGG
>JAQZBX010107678.1:0-10626 GCA_029593785.1 Cabassous unicinctus
TTCCTTCCTTCCTTCCTTCCTTCCTTCCTTCCTTCCTTCCTTCCTTCCTTCCTTCCTTCCTCCCTCCCTCCCTCCCTGTCTTCCCTCCCTCCCTCCTTCCTATCAATATATCACCTTTCTCTATTTTATCTTGCAGTGTTTGTGTGTTTCTCTCTGTGTGTATGGAAATAAATCAGTAATAGATGCATTTTTTCCAGCTTATGTAAAACTATACTAATAATCAAGTATAATAACGTACAAAACAGTTCACATACCAGATATCCTTAAGAGGGGCAACAAAAAATATATATGTGATCCTAGGCAGAAGACGTAGACTGAAATGACTCAAAATATGAATATAGAATCATGGAAAAATCTATCAGATGACAACTTTTCATATATCCATATTGCATCAGGCACACACTCACAATCCAAGAACAACAGACCTTGTCCTAAAGAAAATAGAAATAAAAATAGAATACTGAGGGTTTTTTTGAGTGGGTATTTATGATTCTTTCTCACTTAGATTTCATGGAATTTTCAGATGCTCTCTCAACACTTTCCCTCAAGCCAATTTTGTCATTTTACAGTTTTCAGTGTAACATTTCTCCAGTCATGATTTTCTTCTAAAACCAGAAATCTCAGGAAACCCATAAGCAAAACATAGTCCTTTCCTACACAAGAAAAGACCATTTAGGTTCACTAGATTAATGATATATACACAAATCCAAACACACCTACACCATCACACAAAACAATGAAATAATTTTCATGGAAATGAGGCTATTAAAAGTACCTTAATTCAATAAACTAAGAATGGTGCATGAAGAATACATACATGAAAAAAGAGAAGGAAGAAGAGTATTCAAAATACAAAGACAGAGAGGTAAATAAAAAACAATGAATTTCTCCGACTTTATAAACATGTTTGAAAAAAATCAAATTCAGGAAAGGAAATTATTGTAGAGATAATTTTCAGAACTAAAGGCACAGAATGGTTCCTATTTAGAAAATAAAATGTAATATAGACCTGACAAAGAATCCCAAATTAGGACTGCCAACATCTGGTAAGTATGATAAAAAATGAAGTGAGGGATGATTATTACAAATGAGTACGAACTTTATATTTGTAAGAAAGATGTTTTTATTTCATTTAAATTGGAAAACAGAATATTTTAAAAATACAATCTTAATATTAATCACGTGAATATTAGCCAAATACGTGGAAGAAAAATCATAAATGTCAGGTATTACATTCCTGAATTCCTATTTGCCCTGTCTTAGGACACTACATAAATGAAGCAACTATGAGAGATCCACATCAAAAGACAACTGGAGTGAGGAACTAGCATGAGATACAAACAGATATCAACAGATTGTGGCAGTTTGGCATTATTTTATGAATCACAAAAAGAGAAAGATTATGTTTTTAAACTGTTCTACTCCTTTAGGTGTGATAACATTTGATTACATTAAATTCAGTTGAGGGCCCTTTGATTAGATTACTTGACAAGATTACTTTAAGCATTTTGATTGGACTATGCCAGTGAGGCATGACTAAAGTTGAGACTCCACCCTTTTGCTGGGTCTGATACAAATGGATACACAGAGAAAGACAGATGAAAAGGAAGCTGCCATATTTGATCTTGGCATGTGAAAGAGAACTGGAAGACCACTTAAGCACAAAGCACCAAGAGGCAGGGCCCATGAAGCAGCTCAAGAGGAGACAAGTCCTGCTGTATGACCAATATCTTACAGTTGAACTTGTGAAGAGAGTAGAACAGCTGAGAATGATATAGAAGGCCTGGAAAGAAACAAACCCTATGCCTGGTTGCCCTCATCTGTGCCCAAACTCAGCAGAGATCAGTGGCCATACTGTTTCAACACATGGCAGCTGACATTGTTGAGAAAGCATCTCTGATGGTGCTTAAGTGTGGCCCTTTCATGGTCTTGGAATTTTAAGCTTTTACACTGTATTAGTCAGCCAAAGGGGTGCTGATACAAAGTACCAGAAATCCGTTGGCTTTTATAAAGGGTATTTATTGTGGTAAAAGCTTACAGATACAGGTCCTAGAAAGTCAAACTGAAGGTACCATAAGAGGTACTTTATCACCCAAAGTCATTTGCCACATTTTGAAGCAAGATGGCTGCTGATATGTGTGAGGGTTCAGCCTTCCTCTTTCCTCTTAAAAGCTCTGTGGGTCCAGCTTCTTCTGATCTCAGCTGTAGGTTGGAATGCTCATTTCTTTCCAGGCTCAACTGCTCTGTTCTCTGGGCAAGGTCAGCTGTTAACTATCAGGTGAATGGCTCATCTCTCTTCCTGGGGCTGCAGGATCAAATCTGAAAAGTTATTTCCTTTTCCATGTCTATGGAGCTCTCTCTATTCCTCTGTGTATCTTCTTGATTCAGTGTCCATTTATATCATCCACAATGGGGGGACGGGGTATCAAACTGAGTCACCCTAATGACATGAACAAATCAAGCCCTAATGTCAACATAATTTAATCAAAGACATCTCAGCTGTATCTAATACAGTCAAAGCGTGTCATGTCCAGAAGAACAGACCAGTTTACAAACATTATCCCTCTTTTTGAAATTCATAAATAATTTCAAACTGCAACATACCCCAAATAAATCCCCTTTATAAAAGCGAACCTATTCTGGTATTTTGCATCAGCAACTCTTTGGCAAACAAACACACCATGCAAATTAGCAAAGTTGCATATGAAGTTGTGGGTACAAGACTGCTGGGAAAACAGAAATGATAGAATAGACTATTTAAAGAAATTAGATATTTTAAAACTAAATTAATGTATATTGGGAAGTGGATGTGGCTCAAGCAATTGGGCTCCCATCTACCTTATGGGAGGCCATGGGTTCAATTCCTGGGGCCTCCTGGAGAAGGTAAGCTGGCCTGCACCATGGTGAGCTGGTGGCCTGTGCTGCAGAGTGCTGGTGGCCCACACCACAGAGAACTGGTCCAGGAAGTTGATGCAAGAACACGAGATGCAGAGGAGAGACAGTGAGAGACACAGAAGACTGGTGAGTTGAGGTGGCTTGGGTGACTGAGTGTTGCTTTCCCACACCAGAGATCCCAGGATTGGTTCCTTGTGCCTCCTTAAAAAGAATCTGGGGACTCTATTAAAAAAATTGTATAAGTTTAAGTTCTACAAGAATTTCAGGTGTTAAGTAAGACATAAATATATGATAGATATATATCATTACCAAGTTATGTGTATCTACAAATACACGTGGTTCAACATTAGAAAAATGAAAATATTATTTCATGAAAAGAGAGTTTAAGGGAGAAAGGATTATGCCTGTTTTCAGAAATTAATTCTATTGCTAAAATACTAATTCAAGATAAAAATTGTTATGGAATATTTAGAAAGGAAAATCCTGACTATGAGAAAAAGTAACTATTAAAAGGAAATTTTCTTATATCAAGCATCATATAATTTAAACTATGTATGACAGAAGCATCCATTCATAGGGCACCAGACAAATAAGACCACTCTCACCAACTTCTTTAGGAAGCACAGTGGAGTAAGAAAAGGAAAATAAAACATATATGAATGGAAATGAGGAAATAACACTATCAGTAGCAACACATATTATTTTGATTAAGTTAAAAAAAAAAACCTGTGCAAATATAGTAAGAATCTTATTTGAATAATGTTTGAGAAGGCAATTGGATTCTACATGCCAATAAAGAAATATGAAATACATATAATAGAAACAAATATAGAAAATTAATATTAAAAAAAAAACAACAATTCACAGTAGAGTGAAATATAAAGTAACAGAGATTTGCCAGATCTTGTGGAAAAAGTAAATGTTTCATTGAGGGCTCTTGAGTAACTGAATTCATGGAGAGATAGACCATATATATGAAGAGTCAATATTACAACAATGTCAATTATAGTCATTGGTTGAATGACACCTGAAGAAAAATCCCTAAAGATTTCCTACTGTAGAAATTGACAAGTTTGCCCTAAAATTCATGTTAAATCCAAATAGCGTAAACACTCTTGAGGAATAAAATATTAAAAGGATTTTCCAAACATCTATCAAGTCTATCTATAAAACAATAATAAGTAAACATTGTGGCAATAGGGCAAAAATAACAAGTACAGGTGCAACAGAATAGAGGGTATGTATATGAACACTCAGATGAAAGATGCAGCAAGGAACTGCAGTGGGAAGAACATTTCTCTTACTCAACCTACTCAAAACCAACTCTGTTGACTAAATAATGAAATGAGGAAATCACTATTAAAATAATTTTGAAAATATTTTCAGAAACTTGAAGGAATGTTTTGTAAGGAGGAAGAGGAAGAGAAGAACCTGGAGGAGAGGATGAGGAAGAAGAGTAAATGAAGTAGGAGGAAAAGATACAAACATATGCACCATGGAAACATACTTGTAAATATGATTGCAGTAAATGAAGATTTTTTTTCAAGAACCAACAAAAGGTGGCAGAATTTTATATAAATCACTTAAAAACGTGGAAATTTCAGGCTTTGATAGGAATTTTTAAGTAAAGGAAGCACAGATATCTTGTTTTAAACATGACAGTATATTCTGCATCATTGATATAAATAAAATAAACAGTATATCCATCTGGTACTACCACATATTCAGCATTTTGGAAAATTATTGGTGATGATGTGGAACAAATATATGTGGAAATATTATTTGTGTGTGTGCATAAATTGCTACAGCTTCTCTGGAAAACCATTTGATATTTTCTTAGAAAACTAGGACTAGTTTACATTACAGTAAGAAGAAAAATTGCTGAGAGCAACTGTATTAGTCAGCCAAAGGGGTGCTGACACAAAATACCAGAAATCTGTTGGTCTTTATGAAAGGTATTTATTTGGGGCAGAGGTTTACAGTTACCAGGCCATAAAGCATCAGTTTCTTCCTTCACCAAAGTCTGTTGCCATGTGTTTTAGCATGACAGCTGCCGACCTTTGCCAGGGTTCAGCCTTCTTGGGTTCCTCTCTTCTGGGAGCTTGCCTCTCTCTGGGCTCAGGCTTGCTTTGTGCCACAAGGCCAGCTGTAGACTATCAGGCAAATGGCTTGCTTCTCTTCCCAGGGCCTTCTCTCTTTCCTCACAACCAAGCTCCTCTGTATGCTACTTCCTGGGGCTCCAGCCCAAGAATCTGCATCACAACTCCAATTCAAAACTGCTCAACACTGTCCTTTGTCATGTCTTTTATCTTAGAGAGCCCACCTACCAAGGGGTGGGGCTCAATGCCCCATTGATGTGACCCAGTGAATGCCCTAATCATAACTTAATCATGCCCAGATTAAAAGACCAGTTTAGAAGCATAATCCAATATCTATTTTTGGAATTCATAACTATATCAAACTGCCAAGCTGCTACAGAAACCAAGATTTCCTACTTATGGCACATGTACATTTTGTGTTGGCTATGATTTTCATCCACAGTCAGTGACCACATTCTCTGCCCAGGATATTGGATGGAGCAGCTTGCACATGGGGTGTTACTTGTTCTCATGGCAGAAAGATAAGATGTTATGAAGAAGTTCTCATATGTTGACTCTCAAACCCACAATCAGAGAGAGAAACATGATAAACTCTAGTAGCCCTTGGTGTTTACATTTAGACTACTTTTATAATTATTAAGTGAATTCTGATTTGGAATATATTAGGTTCTACCATATATAATTAACAATGTATAGTTAGAGTACCCTGATGACTATTGAATAAATTTAGAGTGTTAAACTTTCTTCAACAAAGTAATTTAATATTCATTAATACATATTCATTCCCTTGAAGTTACTGTTAAAAACTTGAATTGAAATTGGGCATGACTCCTGAATATTATTGGTTTGAATTATGTCAATATTGATTACCTAAAAGGTGAAAATTTCCATCATATAAAACAATCATGTAAACACCTACCACTTATATTCACCTCCTTAGTTGAAAACCAACTTTTAAGGCAAATACATCACTTGATAATTCCTCCTAAAACCATAAATCTATCTATTAATATAATACTATCCAATATTTAATGAATATATTGTATCCTTCCAATAATCATTTCCCTACAGCATTGTCTATTCCTTTTTCTTTTTAGAACATATAATATCCAATTTCAAAAATTCCATACCAAAAATTCAACCACTTCCATGTGCTTTCCTTGAAGGACATCAAGACAAGAACAAAATATATATTTTCCAAATAGTGATGATCATTTCCCCAAATGTAAGTGACATTAAATTCATTTGCATATATGTGTTATGAGTTCAGAAATAAACAAAGAAATCAATGCAACAGAATAAAGTACACAGCTACAGAAAAGCTCATTTAGGAACACAATATATGACAAAAGTATTGAATTGTAGTCTATGTACTTTCAGTTAATGGTGATTGGGCAGCTGGATATTCATTGACAATTAAAGAAATTTCACTCCTGCCTTTCACTCTGCACAAATGATGTAGTATAAGGACAATACATGAAAATCAAAACTATAATGGCTTAGGTGCTAACATTGGATAATATCATCAGGATACCGACCAAGGTAAGCATCTATCATATACGAAGTAACACACAAACTACAATGGAAAATATTGATTATATTTGAACTGAGAATGTCTGTTCCTCCAAGGATTTAGAAAAGCTCAAAATTTTATGTAACACACCGGGGAAATGTACATGTCATAAAAATGCAGACAAGAATATCCCAGAAGAGAATTCCAGATTTAATTTAGAGTATATTAAATCTTAAAAACACACATACATACTCAAACTAATCATGAATTCTAATGAAACCTAATGAATCCCCTATATTTTTGATGCAATCTAAAGCTTCCTTAAAAATGAAAAGTAAAAAAAAAAAAAAAAAAAAAAAAAAAAAAAAAAAAAAAAAAAAAAAAAAAAGAGATAGAAAATATGAACAGAACTATAACAAGAAAAGAGATTGAATCACAAGTCAAAAACATGATTAGAGATTAAGGTTAGGAAGACATCATTTTTAAAAAGGCAGATTAGGGTCCTCCAAAAGCCTCATCCCCACAGAAACACTGAAGCATGAGCAAAACCTGTCAGAATCAACTTTAATGAAAATTAAGGAAGTAGTCAAAGATTTAAATCAGCCAAGCAAATATTCAAACAACAAAGGTGACTAATAGTTGCTCAGAGAGGCTGAGGGTGCACTCTCTCTCTTCCTCCCCTGTCAGGGTGGGGATGGAATCAGAGATTTGTCCAACAGTCTAGTCCCTGCAGGCTGAAATCTGCTGCAATTGTCTGGAAAGGCAGAGGGTCACTGTTCCATCTGCCTTGTCAGGGGCAGGGATGGAACCACAGAAGTACCTATTTAAAGGAGAAGCTTTGGATATATATAGAATGGGAAGGTGCTCTGAGTCATCTAGGATTGTACTGGAAAGATAAAGAAGCCAATGGAAAACCATAAGTTGCTCACCCGTGTGGCTGGAAACAGCACATATACCCCACCCTCAGGACAAATAGCCTAGGTGGAGTCCCTGGATCAATGGTCTGAATGGAGTCTGAGGGAGCATTACCTGGGAAGAAGAGGGGTCTGGCAGGGTGGAGACTGGTTTCTTTGCAGTGAGTTTGGCCAGCTGAGCCCCGTTGGAATCTCAGAAAGGACCCCAATCCAGCAGTGAGCGGGGAGTGGGATCTCCTCAGGCAGGCTGTCATACCTTCTTTCCCAGGTAAAGAGAAGAATTAGATTAGAGAGAGGGTGGGGACAGACAGGTGCCTATTCAGCAGCGAACGGGCAAACTGCTAGGAATCTGACCTACCTGATTGAAAGGGGGCAGATAGCTTTATGAAAGCCTAACTAAACTAAGGACACAGTTTAGCTTAATGAAGTAATTCCCGACTAATATATACAAGGTCCCTGGTTGGATTCCAGGCTCTTCTTAGAGAAGTGATCCATCCAGTTATCAGACATTCAGCTGATATTACATTACAGGGAACACACAGACATTCTTTTTGGCTTAGCTTTCCTTGGATCTCTTATTTTTTAAAAAAATTCCTTTTTTTAAAATTTTTACTTATATTACTCATTAAAATCTGATTGAAAATCTGCAGAGGAAAGTCTGCAGTGTAATTGACTAATGAACACCAGCAGCCAGAGCCACTCCTTAGAGGTCTAAGAAGGAAGGCTATTTCTTTTCTCTCTCTCTTTTTTTTTGTTAGTTGCTGCTGTCTTGTTTCTTGCTTTCTCCTTTCTTTGCTTCTGTTTTTTTCTTTTACCAATTGTTTCTACTTACATTATTTCATTTCTTCCTGTCATTTTTCTATCTTCTGTTTTCTGTTGTTGTTCTTTCATTCCACATCTTTTTGTTTAGTCTTCATTTTTCCCATTTTTATTCCTTTCTCTTTCTCTCTTTTTGTGTTTTCTTTCCTTTTTACTTTTTTCTTATTCTTTTTTCCCCTCTCTTCTCTTCTCCACCCTTTTAATTCATTCTATATATTTTTCTCTACTTTGTTTTTCATTTCATTGCTTCTATTCCACTTTTTTATTCTTATTCCACTGTACTTCTTACCTATGTTAATTATATATTTTCTTGGTTATTGTATGCTTCCTCATCTACCTTTTATTGGTATTATTATTGCTATTATTCTTTTACTTTTCATATCTCATTCCTCTTTCCTTGTCCTAATTTTTTTGCACATGAACATAGACAAGAACTAGAAAATAGAATAAGAAGAACAAAGTGTCCAAGTGACACCTTAGACACACAAAAAACAGCAACAAAATAAAACTAGAGTAGAAAGAGAAGCTAATCAACTGAATAAACCCATCAAGATAAACAGATGCCTAAACACCAACAAAACATTGCAGGAAATACTAAGAAACAGGAAGACATGACACAGTAAAATAAATAAACTAAAAACCAGGAGGAAATGCAGAACATGGAACAACTAATCAGAGATGTCCAAACAAATATCATGAATCAACTTAATGAAGTGAAGGAAGAGATTAAGGATATTAAGAAGACACTGGGAGAACATACTGAAGAAATTGTGACCATACATAAGATAATGGATATCATGGTGATGAATGGAAAAATGCAAAAATTAAAAATATACTAGAAGCACATAACAGCAGATTTGAACAGGAAGAGGAAAGTATCAGTGATGTGGAAGATAGTACAGCTTAAATCAGACAGATAGAAGAACAGAAATATGAAAAGATAGAAAAAACTCCAGCAGAGACTTAGAGATTTAAATGACAAGATGAAATGCACAAACATATGCATTATTCTCCCAGAGGGAGAAGAGATGGGAAAGGGGACAGAAGGAGTGTTGGAGGAAATAATGGCTGAAAATTTCCCAACTCTGTTGAGGGACATGGACATATTTGTCCAGGAATCACTGTACACCCCAAAAAGTATAAAGATGAACAGTCCTACTCCAAGACATATATTTGTCAAATTGTCCAATGCTCAAGACAAAGAGGTAATGCTGACAGTAGCAAGAGAAAAGGGATCCATCACATACAAGGGAAGTTCAATAAGATTAAAGGCTGATTTCTCATCTGAAACCATGGAGTCAAGAAGGCAGTAGTTTGACATAGTTAACATGCAAAAAGAATAAAACTCCAGCCAAGAATTTCCATCCAGAAAAGCTGGCATTCAAAAATGAGGGAGAGTTCAAAATAGTCACAGATAAACAGAAATTAAGACAGTCTGTAAATAAGAAACCTGCCCTTCAAGAAATAAAAAAGGAGTTCTGCAGGTTGAAAGGAAAAAATAAGAGAGATATAGAGTTGGAGAACAGTGTAAGAACAACAACAAAAAAAAAGACAAAAAGAAAATAAAAACAACATATGGCATACATAAACCTAAAGAAAATATGGCTAATGTAAACAATTCCTTCACAGTAATTACATCGAATGTTAATGGATTAAACTCTCATTCAAGAGATGCAGATTGGCAGAATGGATAAGGAAATATTACCCATCTATATACTGTCTACAAGAAACCCACCTTAGACCCAGGGATGCAAGGAAAAAAAGTGAATGGTTGGAAAACAGTTTTACATGCAAACCATAAATAGAAAAGTATGGGAGTAGCTAAACTAATATCAGACAAAATATACTTTAAAGGAAAAACTTTTGTAACAGACAAAGACAGACACTATACATTAATAAAAAGGGTAATCTGTCAATAAGAAAGAACCACTGTTAATATTTATGCACCTAACTAGGGTGTCTCAAAATACATGAGGCAAACACTGAAAAAACTAAGTGGAGAAATAGATACTTCTACAATTATAGTGGGGGACTTTAATACATAGAACATCTCGACAGAGAATCAATAAAGAAACAAAGACCTTGAACAATATATTAGAGGATCGGGATCTAAGAATCATATACAGAACATTACAAACAAGTACAGCAGGATATATATTCTTCTCAACTGCACATGGATCATTCTCCAGGACAGACCACATGCCAGGCCACAGAACAATTCTCAATGAATTCAGAAAGAACTGAAATTATACAAAATGATTTCCCTGAACACAATGGAATTAAACTGTAAATCAGAAAGGGGCAGAGAACCAGATCTGGCACAAAAATAAGGAAGTTAAACAACACACTATTAAACAAGCAGTGTATCAAGGAAGAAATCACAAAA
>JAQZBX010107679.1:0-10629 GCA_029593785.1 Cabassous unicinctus
GCTAGCAATTTGAGAACTGGGAAGGGAAAAGATGGTGCAGGTCTCACTCTCAGTATACGGACTTTCCCTTCAACTTCATATTTCGAGTCTGGCTCCTCCTCCCTGCCCACTTTTGTGCCTAGTGCACCTCAGCCCAAAGCCTCTTAGGTCTGAGCCTCTCCTGGGTTCCTAGAGGCAGAGTGGCCTCCTGTCTTTCACTAACTCCCCCCTCTACTCTGGAAGGTCAGCTACTATCCTCCATCCACCTTCCACCTTCACGTTTTGGGGGTCAGGTTCATGGATATGAAATCACTGAAGATTTCAGTTTCTTCTTTTCCTTTTTTCCATAAGGAGGCAGAGCTGTCTTTACCTTGACATTTTAAAACTGGAAGGGTTCATATATATATATATATATATATATATATTTTTTTTTTTTTTTTTTTTTTTCAGAATAATCCTCATTCTACCTCTTCCCACACCTAGTATGTCCCAGAGGCCACACTACCAACTTCCTCAGCTGTTTCTTCCATGTCTGCTATGCCTTTCCTGCTATCCCTTAAGGCATCTGTTCAGCTGGTATCCATTGACCTCCTTGGTTGATAAACAAGAATTTAACTCCATGCATTAGTCATCCCTTCCTCCTGCACCTTCCTAATATATTTGCATCACTTTTTTAAGATTCCCTATTGGTTGGTTAACTTTATGACATTAACACTTCCCTATCTTTCTTTAACAACCACGTAAAGTGTAACTGGACCTCCCATGTTGTAAGAGAAGGCTGTGTCATGCCTCTTCTTTTCCCTTTAGGCTCTTCCCCTCTGTCTCTCAGCTTCTGACATTCATACTTTCCCTACCACATTGCCAGAAACGTCTTTGGCAAGGCTTAAAGTAAAAGCAATAGAGCTTCCTCCCCACAGCAGATTTCACAAGGGAGAAATTTTCCCAAGCATATGGCATCTAAAGGGGGAGCCCAGCCCACTTGTGGGGCAAGGGCAGCTGAAGGTGTGTCTCCCCGTTGCAGAGCAAACCCCAAGGTTGCAGCCTTCCCTGTTTCCTATAGCTGGGGAGCCTGCCTGGAGGTCTCAGGGGACCTTAAGACCCTCAGTGGATTCTTCGAAGGCTGACTTGTCTCTGGCACCCTGGAGGGCTAGGTCCCTGGCTGAGGCTGGCCAGGTGGCAGGCCTCCCGCTCATCCTTCACCAACTCTTTCTCCAGATCCCCTTCCTGGGAGCTGGGATTAAGATCCATGAGAAAAGGGTATCAGATAACCTGCGGCCCTTCCACGACAGGATGGAGGAATGTTTCAAGAACCTGAAAGTGAAGGTGGAGAAGGAGTATGGTGTCAGAGAGATGGTACGGTGGGCACTTCGGTGGGAAGAAGTTGAGGTGGGGCAGGGAAGGACGATGGGGACCAGTGCTGGAAGGGGCCCAGTAACGGAACATGCCTCCAGTGGGGCCCGAGGGCCAGCATTACTGGGGCCGTGCTGGGGAAACCTTCCTGTAAGCTTGGTCCCTCGAAAAATCACCCCCAAATAAACTCTAGTTAGATAGTGAGCCCTTAGACTCAAGGGACTATGCTCATAGTAAAAGCTACCTTGATGAAGCACCTACTATGTGCCAAGCTTGGATGACTTAACATCTCTTAGGTCATTCGAGCCTCACTACAAGGCTGGGAGGTAGAAATGATTTTCAACCTCTGATGTCTCTTCTGGAGGTTCAGAGGTGTTAAGTAACTTGCCAAAGGCTGCACAGCAAAAGTGAGTGTGGGTCAGAATTTGTCTCTGGCTCTGTGTCCTCCAAAGCCGGTACTTTTAGCCACTGAGTTCCATGGCCTAAAGAGGCCATTGACCTGGTCCTCCCAGAGATGCCTCCTTTATCCTCTTCTCCATGAGATACAACCATAAATCATCAAGGCGGTAAGGACCCCTAGAAGCCATCTGATCTAACCCTCTCATTGGACAGATGGGGAAACTGAGGCCCAGAGAGGAAGTGAGTTACTGGAATAGCTTAGAAGAGAACTCAGATCTCAAGTCTTTAGGTCTGGGGGTTTTTCTGTGAGACAGGTTGCCTTTCCCAGCACCCCCTGCACCCCCAGCCTCAGCCAGCCAGGAAGCTTCTGTCCCAACACCCTGCTCTACGTCCCCAACTCCACCCTGTCCAGGCAGAGGACGAGGCAGCAGGGAAGCCAAGGCCACAGTGCCCCCTTCCAGCTGCCTTGGGGGTCTGGCTGCTAACCACCCTGTGCTCCCACCCACAGCCAGACTTCGACGACAGGAGAATGGGCCGCCCCAGGTCAATGCTGCGCTCCTACAGGCAGATGTCCATCATCTCGTTGGCTTCCATGAACTCCGACTGCAGCACCCCCAGCAAGACCACCTCTGAGAGGTCGGTCCCTGCACCCCCAGGCGGCCCCGAGTACCAGGCCCCACCCTCAGACAAGCCCCCCTTCTTCGCCTTCTACCCCTGGGGTCTCCCTTCTAAAGGCTTCCTTGCCCCTTTCTGTTTAAATGCCTTTCCCCATCTGGTGCCTCTTTGAAACACATGCAACTGCCCTGGGGCTGCTGTGGTTAGTGCCATTTCCAGAGGGTCACCTGAGGCTCAGGGAGGCAGCGTGGCTTTTCCTAAGGATTCAGCAGGGACTCACCCCTAGCCTTCAGGTGTCCAGTCCAGTGGTCTCCGTTGATGACCCCCCAGAGCTGCCTCTCAGAGGCTGTTTCAGTCTGGTGTCTTCTCACCTTGGCCAAGGAAGCCTCCTCCTGATCAGGATGAGGGCTTCCACTCCACCCGCCCACACCGCTGTCTGGGGGTCCTCCCACCCCTGCCTCAAGAAAGTCCTCTCCGCTGCCACCGCCTGGCTCTTCCCTAAGTCAACTCCTGTAAGAGTAGACACCATGAGTTGAACTCTCAACACATGCTGAATGTATGCTAAGGGATTCTCAGACCTCATCTCATGGCTGCTCAGCCAGGTCACTGCAAATGTCCCCATTTACTAAAAAGAGTGGCTTGGAAAAGTTGAGTAATTGCCCAAAGTCATTCAGCTAAGTGTCAATGCCTGAACGTGAGTCCAGATGCATATTTGTAACCAGTTTGCTCTCCTCACCACCAGTCTTTCTTTTTCAGGCTCACCTCCTTCGATTTCATTTTACTTTATAATTTGAATGTTTGCAAATTAAGCAGCTACCACCCCTCGACTCCCAGATTCCTTGTCAGGTTGGCTGACCCTGTTGTGACAGGTCCATGAGCCTAAATATCTCCTAAAGTGCCCTGGGTCCCTGCAAAGCAGTGCCACTCAAGCTCTAACTGCAGTTTCCACTGCTGTCTCTCTTGCCCTTCAGCTTCGACCTGGAATTAGCACCGCCCAAGACTCCAAAAGCAGAGCAGGAGGAGCCCATCTCCCCGGGGAGCACTCTGCCGGAGGTCAAGCTGCGGAGGTCCAAAAAGAGGAGCAAGAGGAGTAGCGTGGTATTCGCGGACGAGAAAGCAGCAGCCGAGTCGGAACTGAAGCGGGTGAGTGGCGCAGGGAGGGTCCTCCCCCCACCCCATGCCCCTCCATCAGCAAATCTACTTCAGGCCAGGTGGTGGAGTGGGTCCTCCAGAGGAGGCATCTGAGGGTCAGGGAGGTGACGTGGCTTGCTGGTGCCCATGGAGCCTGGATGTGGCAGAGCCAGGGTCTGCAGCCTGGCCGCCTGATCCAGAGCACGTCCCTTTTACCATTGCACAGGGCTCTGGGGGGCTGGGGAGAAGCAGCTGGCTTCACCCACCGAGTGAGAGAAGAGCCCTACTGAGGAAGGTGTTTCTACATCTCACTGTCCTCTGTCCCCAGCCACAGGCCATTCTAACCCCTGAGCATCTCATAGACTCTGCTAAGCTCATCCTGGGTACTGAGCCCAGCTGGGGATGTAGAGATGAAAGTCGCACAGCCCTGGCTTTGAGAGGTTTTGGTGCCATGGAAGATTGCCCTGACTCTTTAATAATAATGAGACTTGGTGCTGCCAGACAATCCTGGGTTCAATCCTAGCTTCCCCCGGAAGAGAGGTCTGATGAAAACATTCCAGGAGCCTGGGAGGGGAAGAGTGATGAACTCTGTCCTAGCAAAGGGAAGGGGACTAGATGAAAGAGCAAGAGATGTCTGGGATGAAGAGCAGACACTCACAAGGCCTCACAGGCTACTCTTGTCCCAGAAGGGAGGCTGGAAATAAGTCTTCTGTGTTTTACAATTGTGTGGGAAGCCATTCACATAATAGTCTAAATGAATGCCCCCTCTGGAATTGTATAGTATACAACATGTGCAACCACACATGGCAGCCTGGCATGGAATGGTATGAAACAGAATAAAGAAATTTGGACCTGGGCCCATAGAAACCATGTCAGAACCCTTCATTTCTGACTCTTCAGGGCCCAGGGATGCCTCATGTGAGTCTGTGTGTGTGTGTGTGTATTCATCCAGCTTTCCAGGAAGCACGAGTTCATGAGTGACACCAACCTCTCGGAGCACGCAGCCATTCCCCCCAGGGTGTCCATCCTCTCTCAGATGAGCTTTGCCAGCCAGTCGATGCCCACCATCCCAGGTATGTGCCCTGCCACCAGCAGCCCAGGAGAACCCAGGGTAGTAGGGGCCAGCAGCCTGGCGGGTGGAGGGTGGACAGAGCTGTGTGTGTACAGCAAAGCGGGCCCAGCATCCTGGGAATGAGAGGCTCTGCTCACGCCCCCACCCCGCCACCTCCTGTGGGTGAAGCTCAGCCTGGGCTGGGGTACAGGCCTGCTATCAATCTGACCTTCAAGATTCACCAGGAAGCCATTCACCACACGAGGTGGCCCTGCATTCCCTGGGAGCCTCCTCTCCAGGTCTAAAAGTCTGCTCCTGGCATGTCCCAAAGCCCCAGGACTCCTTTTGGGACCTGGAAGACTATTTCTTGGATTTAAGGAATTTCCCCCACATCTTACAATGGCAGAGTGTTTAATGCATAGAGGCTTCCTCTCCCCTCTCCCTACAACCTCCACCACAATTCTCTCATTCATTCTCCAGTGAGGAGATTCACAGGATGCAGTTTGCTATTCCTATTTCACAGATGGGGGAACGGAGGCCCTGGCAGAAGATGTGGCCCTTAGTGTCTGCCGCTATGTGCAAGGCTCTCCGTGCCCAAGGCTGAGGCCTAGAGGAACAGAAAGACCCACGCTGCTCCTGAACCTTGGCAGGGGAAGCTCAGTGGAGATCTCTGCCAGTTCTGACTGCTGCGTTCCAGGCCCCATGCTAACTGCTGCCCCTTCATTTTTATGCCCTGACATAAAATACATAGCCCCATTTTATGGATGAGGAAACTGAGACACTGAAAATGTCAGTCTCTTGCCTATCTCTCCGCTCATAGGTAGAGAGGCTTGGTTCGGACCCTGCCCCTGGAGCAGTGCTCCCAACCACTGCCCCACCCCTCCGTGTGGGATATCACCTTACTCGGCTGTGGTGGGTGACGTGTATAGAGCACTTTCACTCCCATCGCCTCAGGAGGTCTGGGCTTTTACTTCCATTTTACCCAGGTGGAAACTGAGGTCAGAGAGGTGGCTACTCTTTCAGGTCTGTCTGACTCCCAGGTGGGGCTGATAACCACCAGGCCACACAGCCCATCCCCCAGATGATGCCTTGGTCCCAGACACTCTGCCTTTGGTGGAAATGATGTTGGGAGATGCGGGACGAGTAGGACCACACAAACTCTCCACCTTGGGGCAGTCCAGAGAAAGTCCAGGCCTGCGTGGCGAGGGAGCCTAGCCCTTCCTCAGCTGCTGTTTCCAACCCAGAAGACAAGGCTTTGGTCAGGGGCCAGGAGGCAGGACCGCTGTCTGTGGGGTTTGTCAGGCCTCACCTGAAGAGGACAGCTTCCCCACCTCCCTGGCGTGGCCTCTGGCTTGGCTCATGCACGGGGTGCCTGGGATTCTGGCTCTGTCCCATGCTGTCTCCCAGCTACTCCCCAAGATCACCCTGCCTGTCCCCTCAGCACCGCCTCCCCTCCAGCCCCTCACGCCCCTGGTCTGCTCTCCTTCCAGCCCTCACGCTCTCGGTGGCAGGCGTGCCCGGGTTGGACGACGCCAGCACATCCCCCCGCCTCAGCCAGACCTTCCTCCATCTCTCAGAAGGGGACAAGAAGACACTTAAACGGAAGAAAGTCAATCAGTTCTTCAAGACGATGGTGAGGACCCAGATGGATGGAAGGAAGGGTGGGTGTTGGGAGGAGGAAGGGAAGAGAGTAACGGTGAGGAGAAAATGGGGCGTGCTCAGCGGTATCTGCAGATGTGTGTTTGTGTGTGTGTGTAAATGTGCACATTTGCATGTACGTTTGCACATGTGTGTGCATGTGTGCATATGTGTATAGGTGTGTGACGTGTGCACACATATGCCCATGTTTGTGTGTGCATAAATGTGCACACAAATATATGCATATGCATGCGTGCACATGTAGCCACTCCTAGGGAGGCATGTTCACCGAGGGCCAGGGCACTGCCCAGCTTTTCCTAGGGTGCTGCTCCCCTCTTGGACCCAAGGGGCTCCTGAGTCAGGACTGAGCCCAGGATGATGCAGGAATGTGCCAAGGGGAGGGGCAGAGTACCTGGGACCTCGGAACCCAGAGCTGTCCTTAGCCTAAATTGCCCTGTGGCACTTCTATCTGAGCCACAACAGCTGGCTGTCTTTCTTTGGAAGCTGAAAGTGCTCTTTATCTTTATTTTTGGAAGCACTTTCCTATTTAACTTATATTACAAAATCCAACTAATTAAAAGTTAGTTTCCAAGCACTGACTTTTCAAGCCCCATCTCCTATGGTTACTTGTCGCTCTTTGGCCAAGATAAAGAAAGTGCCACTGACACCTCTGATCCCCAAGATAATATTAAACCAGAACTACGCTACCATATTAATAGCAAGTTTACTGCAAGCACACGAGCCAGGTACCATGCTAAGCCCTTTCCAAACATCATCCATTTGATCTTCCAATATCCCTGTGAGGGATTTATAAGGCACACGGGGGGTAAGCGAGTTGCCCAAGTTCACACGGCTAGTGAGGGGCAGAGAGAGGATTTGAAGGCAGGTCCACAAAACAGCCAAGCCGGGCTCTAACCACTGCGCTGTACTGCCTTCCCTGCCAAACTCAAGGTCATGGCTGTTCATGCTTGACAGGCTTTGTTTGGGCAGGGCTCAGCTTGGGGTCCCCTGTGATGGGGATGGGGAAGCCGCACTTTGGTGCTCAGGAGAATCCCATCTCGATGTGATGTTTGTTTACTCTCTTCTCCCGCGAAGCTGGCCAGCAAATCATCTGAAGAAGGCAGGCAGAACCCTGACCTCCTGCCCACCGACCTGTGAGACTCCTGCTGACCAGGGCTGAACACGGGGCCAGGAGGGGAGCTCCCAGGAGAGGAGAGACACGGGTGGGGACAACGAAGCCTCCAGGGAAGGGGACATTGTCCATCGGCTCTCTTCACCCAGACAGAGGGGACCAAGGGGCCTGAGCTGGGTCCCAAGACTTCAGGGGTAACAGTCCCAGCACCCCGGGTCAGTGACCCACCTGGTGGTTGAGCAAGACCCGTCCCCGCTGCTTCTGCCGCTGGAGGAGCCAGCAGGAAAGCCTTCCCCCTGTGTGTCCTTCCCAACATCCTAGGCAAGTCTTTCTTTCACCTGGTTTCTTAGGTCTAAGGAACTGAATGTTTATTTCATTTTCTAAGTCCCAGCACTTAACAGAAAAGAAAAGTCTTTTAAATATTCTTTTATTTTATTTTTGGTTAACGTTTTCATACTTTATATATTTTTTTAATACAACCAACCAGTCTCTTTCCTAGCTGATCATCTCCAAAGCGATGCTATTTCTTACTGACAATAAAAATGGTTCCATGACTCAAGCAAGCCTTGTTGCCTAATTCTCCTTGCTTCTCATGGCTGACTCCACTGAGCCCAGGACTCTCCCAGAGACCCTCGGGAAGGAGGGGGCTGCAGTGATGTTAAGGGACCTTGGTCTAGCTGAGGACAAAGCCACTTTCCCCCACCGCATTCATGCCGCCCCCGAGAGTCTTCCCCATGCCACTGGTTCCTTAGGGGCCGAACCGCAGGGTATGGGGATGCTGGGAAAGTGTGTCAAGAATCTTCCTTAACTGGTTTTCCCAGGCTGCAAGGGGGACAAGAGACTAACACGTGGAAAGTTTCATACTTCCTTTCTCCTCTTCTGGAAAGAGATGCCAAACTCTCCCTCCAATAAAGTCCCCAACCAAATGCTAAGGAGTTAGGGAAAGAGGTCTGAGGCTTGGAGGACTCAAGGGCCAGCCTTTGGACCCTGTCACTAGGTCAGAAGGGGTGGCTTCTCCTGGGGGAATCCCCAGGCTTCTCTGAGGAGCTCTACCAGGTGCCAGCAAGAGGGCAGGAGCAACGTTCCAACCCCCACAGCCTGCGGGGAGCAGAGAGCTATGCAGGGGAGATGTCTCAGCTGGAGGCTGAGAACTCTATTGGGAGGGGAGTTGACACTGTAGATGTTAAAGGCATGGCAACATGGGGTTTAGAACTAGAGCTTATCTGGAGACCTTGGGGTGGAGGCTGGGTCCTTGGGGGATAGCAAGAGATGGAAAATAATCGTGGCTATAGCTCAAATTTACTGAGCCCTGACTATTCCCCATGGTTGTGTTGTAGACATGGCAAAAATTATCTCCCCAAACCATGAGCACACATAGGAGGTGGGTACTATCATCATGCACAGATGAGGAAACTGAGGCACAGAGGCATCAAGTGACCTAAGAGCATACTTATAGTAAGTGGAAAGGCTGGGGTTCAAACCCAGGCAGCCGGTCTGAAAGCCTGGCTCTTAACCACGACCTTCTACTGGCTCCTGGGGACCCTCGTAGACAGGCCATCCTGAGGTCCTGCAGCCTTTATCAATCCCAGCCTCTCCCTGATAGCCCCCAAGTCCCCTCTCCAAGCCCCATTCCTGTTGCCTGGTCCAGCTTCCAATTGCCTCAAGAATCCAAAAAGTTGGGTTATGGTGGTGATCGGGGTTTGAGCTGTGTCCAGCACCAACAGTTAAGGAACATGGCTGAATTCACTTCTGCCTCCGAAGGTGAAAAGGAAGTATGTGTGGTCAGCAGAGGCCTTAGGGAAGCTGGACTACGCCTGCGCATCATAACGGCTCCATGTGTAGACGCTGCTTGTTAAATCCGTCAATCCTCTTCTGCCCTTTTCCTCTCCTGGTTATAAGTTTGAGTTTCTCAGCCCTGCTTTTTCTCTCCATGCAAACTAATGAAATTCTAGTGTTTTATCTTGAAATGTAAGCCCTTCCAACTACTAGTGAAAATAAAAATTCTACACACTGCAGAAAAATAGATCCGATCCTATGCCTTGAAACTGCAGATGTTATTTCTCGCTAAGGAGTTTTGTAAAACCCCCAGAGTCAGAGACTGCTGCTATGTCCTGGGAAAGTAAGCTTTAACCTCTAAAAACCTGTAACTATGATTGACTTCATGACTTAATAGTGTGGAGCCCTGGTGATCATATTTCCAAGTTCCATTTTCTGAAAACTTTCAGTAACTTTTCTCGTTCAGTCCGTAGGAGACCATCGATATGTGCCTCTCTTCCCATATAAATGGAGCAAAATGTGAAACCCGTGGATTCTGGATTTAAACAGAGTTTGAGAGTCAAATGTCATTTTGATTAGGCACTGTCATCGGGCCGATGGCCCATTTGGCACTTTACCAGAAGAATTCCAGATACATCAGCCATGTGGCAATCACAACACCACACCAGCAGTAAAATCAGTGACGACAATAATCACGTAGCAGCCATTTACTGGGCACTCGCTCTTAAATGCCTCCTACCCTTAAATCCTCCACCCTGTGGGATAGGTTCAAGGGCTTCAGTCCCACTGATGTGAGGACCGAGGCTTGGGAGTTCGAGGGATACACCTTTGTCACACTGTTAGCCTGCTCCGCCCACTCCAAGCCTTGTGGTCTTGACCCACACATTCACTTGCAGCTCCGTATCAGACTCTGCATATCCCATGCTTGTTTAGAGAGTCTCCGAGGATAAACGAGAGTGTGGGATATGTTCTCGTACCCCTTATACCTCTGGATGTTCCCTTATTTAATCAAGATCTGTAACATCAAGGAAGGGCGTGTGCCTTCAGAGCTCCCAGAGGGAGGGAAGGAGAGAGGATCCACTGTTTATATCTTTTCCTTTCCACCTGCAGAGTTTTCAAGGACTCTTAGAGATCACTTGATCCAACCCTCTCACCTTACTGAGTCTAAGTGACCTACCCGCGGCCACACAGATATAAGCAGCAGGACTCTACCTGGAGTCCAGGTGTGCCTGACTCTAAGCCTGGCTCTCTTTCCAGGTAACTCCTTCACCCTCTCTTTAGGCATCCAGAGACCCCTTGCTCTGCCTTAGAGACAGGGTTATCTCATACTTAGTAAATCACACTTGCCATTCACTGTAGAGTGATTCTAAGGCACCAAGGTCCCTTTTCTTAGGGGAGGGGTGTTTTGAGCCTTATCTCCAGACTTTTAGGCTTAAGTCAACAAGCAGGAGAGAAACTGTGGGAAACTAAAGCCTTCCCAGCCCCTACATCCCAAACTGTAGCACCTGTTTGCTGCTCCTGCGTGACCCCTAGGATCTCCGCCTCCCTGCCACAGCCC